>PVHY01013815.1:0-40265 GCA_004024945.1 Uropsilus gracilis
ACACACACACACACACACACACACACACACACATTTACCAGATATCGGAAGAGAACAACAGGCCAAACTACCAACAATTAAACATCAACTTAACCAACCAACAATTTGCAGAAAAATGGGAGAAGGAGTGACTGAAGGGGAGATACAGAAGGGGGATATGGAGGGAGGAGGAGGGATCATTTAATGCACAATTGTGACAAATCAATAAAATGAATTAAAACAAACAAAAAAAAAAGCAAGAAAACCTAAAGTAAAAAAAAAAATGGGGAGAACTAAGACACTTCTCCAAGAGGAAATGCAAATGGCCCACAGGCACATGAAAAAATGCTCAACATCACTAGCAATCAGGGCAAAGCAAATCAAAACCACAATGAGATACCACCTTCCATCATTAAAAATGGTCCACATCGCCGGGCACGGTGGCTCGTGCCTGTAAGCTTCAGCCTATGAAGCAGTCGGGGCTAGGGATTGCGGTTTGAGTCCCGCCTGGAGCCCGTAGCGAGACCTAGTTCCAAAAAATAGCTGGGCGTGGTGGCATGCGCCTGTAATCCCAGCTACCTGGGAAGCTAAAGCTGGGGATTGCTTGAGTCTGTGGTACCTCGGGCAACAAGAGCCTGCAGTTCCACGGGCAAAAATAGCGAGAACGAGTCTCAAAAAAAAAAAAAAAAAGGTCCACATCAAAAAATCAGACAGCAATAAATCCTGTCATGGATGTGGAGAGAAAGGAACACTCTTACACTGCTGGTGGGAATGTAAACTGGTTCAGCCACTATGGAAAGCTGTGTGGAGAACCCTCAAACTAATAAAAATGGAACTACCATTTGACCCAGCAATCGCTCTTCTGGGAATCTACCCAAAGTGAACCTCAATACTGCTACAAAGGGACACCTGCACTCGGATGTTTACTGCAGCACTATTTATAATTGCAAGGATATGGAAACAACCCAAAAGTCCCAAAACAGATGATGAAATGAAAAAGATGTGGTATATATACACTATGGAATATTACTCATCAATTAAAAATGACAAATTTGATGATTTTATAACATGAATGTATTTAGAAGAAATCATATTAGCAGAAACAAATCAGAAAGAAAAAGACAGAAGCCAAATAGTTTCACTAATATATGGGACTTAGGAAAAATTTTTTAAAAATGAGGGAAAATCAAAAGAAGCTCACAACCAAACTGAAGTACACAACTTGAAGGGAGCGGGGTGTGGGAGAGGGTGGGAACAGTCAGAGAGGGAAAGTAGTGGGTGAACCCTGGAGATTACAAAGATGTGAAATTGAGATATAAATAAATTTTTAAAAATGCAGAATCTGCAAAAAGATTACTACTACAGAAAGATAAACAACTGAACAAACAATAGTATAAGCACTAATGAGGTTACAAAGAAATTGGACAACTTGTATATTACTTTCAGCAATGTAGAGTGGTATAGCAGTTCCTCAAAAAATTAAATATAGAATTACTATAAATACCACAATTGCACTTTTGGGTATGTACTTTAAGTAGTTGGAAGGAGGAAGTCAAACAGATATTTGTAAATTCATTTTATAGTAGCATTGTTCACAATAGTAAAAAAGGCAGAATTAACCTGTTTACATTGATATTATACATATATACACACATATATACACACATGCACATATATATGCACACGTATACACATGTCTGTATATATATTGTGTATATATCTATGCATATATACACATGTGCATAGATATATACATGCACATTCTTTTCTTTTTAATGCACTATCACCCAATCTTAAGAGGTAAGGAATATTTGACATGTGTTACAACATGGATGAAACTTGAAGACATCATGCTAAGTTTAATAAGCCAACAGAAAAGAGAAAGATTATGATTCCTCTTAGGTGAGGTACCTAGAGTATTGAAATTCATAGAGCAAATAGTAGAATGGTTGCTGCTAGGGGCAAGTTATTGTTTAATGTCTACAGAGCTTGCGTTCTGGAAGATGAAAATGTTCTGGCCTCAATGGTGTTAATGGTTGCATAACAATCTGAATGTACTAATGACACAGAGCCAGATCCTTATTTAACCAGAAATGATTAAAATTGAAATGGTTAAAAAGCTAAAACTTTATGTTCAGTGTATTTTACCATGATAAAAAAAGTAGCTGCAAGGAAGAAGATAATTAAAAACATGGAAGATCAAGGATTTAAGGACCCTGGACTTGGAAATGAATATTAGAAAGAGTTGAAATCGAATATATGGAGTTTTAGTTTTAGTTTTGTGTGTGTGTTTTTAAGTATCCACTATGGAAACTATTGAGAAGAGTAAAGAAGTGAGTAGAGATAACTTTAAAAAGTTTTTGCTGCATATTGTAAATTCATCTTCTGTTAACAGTCTTAGATATGTCAGTGACAACTTGCATCGCTTATCATTTATTTTGGTTGATGTATTTTTTTTTTAAAAGTGAGAATCATGCAAACATTCACGCAGAACACTGGAAATATTAGAGTAATACTTGTGCTTGTTTGGTGCCTATTAAAATTAACTATGTCTCCTCTAAAGGTAATATCTGATATTTGAGACCAAGAATTTGAAATATATATTGAATAATCAGTGTTTATACTTATATTAGGAAATAATTTTCTGTAGACTTACACAGATCTTTTGAGTCAATCTTACCTTAACTTTTCCCCCAAATGTAGATTTTTTTTGAAGCATTACATCTTTCCTTAGTTGATTTTCTTTCTTAGGAAAACAAATGAAACATTTAAGAAATAGAGAATGCCCTTTTGTGATAGAGAAAATCTAAATATTCTATTTTTAGAATAACAAATGAACAGAGAAAATGAAAAAGGGCAGAATAAACATTTCATTTGACAATCTGTCACATACAAAACAGAGCAACAGAACTGTGATGAACAGATCGCTGCTGCAGACAAAACCTCTACACGTGGAAGAAACAATCATTTCTCCTCAAATGCTCTTGCTTTTATTCATCTTCTGTAAACACAGTTCTCTGTGAATCTACAAATAGAGAGCACACAAGCATGAATAGAAAGGAAAATGAAGACATGCCCAATTCAAGAGTAAATGTGTAAATTTAATTTACCACTGAAGAATATAAGAAATGTATAGATAACTTAATAATGTTTTCATCCTTTTAAATGAACAAGAGTTTTCAGCTTTCTATTGAAATAAGTACAACAGGAGAAATTTCTTTCTCAAACCATTTTAAAGTTAAAATTTATTGAAATATCAAATCAGTTTTCTTCTCAGGGAAATACCCACTTTCATCTAGTTTTAAAGATTGTTTCTTTGTTTAAGAAGAAATCTTACAGCATGAAAACCCTATGAAAGTTTGACTTGATCCTCTCAAAAAAGATACATGATTTCTATAGACCATCTGAGCCTCTAGGTCCACTCAGCAAAAACATTTATTTGCCTTTGTGCAGGTCTTTTATTTCCATTTCTTTTTATGACTCTATTAACCTTCTCAAGACCACGGCTTAATGACTTGCCACTCTCGTCCTCTGCACATGGACTCATCAGATTACTGTTCTAGCTGAATTGTCTGGAAAGCTTTGTATTTTGCACATATCTGAAAACATCCCTATTTTCTTTAAAAGTTTCTTAAGTTCATTCAATGTCAGTTTCTACACTTGAGAACTCTAAGGTGATATATGAATAATTAGAATTACTGATAACAGCTGTAGTGGTCAGAGCTCCCCAGGGAAATAGAACCTGTAGGATAGATGGTAATAGGTATAATCTAGGCATATACGTAAGATGGGGGCGGGAAACATTATTATAAAAATTGGAAGTTACAAAGCTGAGCAGTCCTTTGATATGACATCAGCAAGCTACTTGCCAACTAGAAAAGTTTACTGTGTTATTCAACGAGAGCTCAAGGGTTGAAAGCAAAACTATAGCTGAAAGTCCTGGTCTACATTCAAAAGTCTAAGAACCAAAAGCATCAATGTCCACAAAGGGAGGAGAATATGGATCTTAGAGAGAGACAGAGACAGAGTTATAGAGGTTGACAGGCAGAGACAGAGAGACAGAGATACAGAAAAAATTCTCCCCATCTTGTTCTATTCAGAGCTACAAGGGCTTGGAAGAGCAGATCTTTCAGAAACACACAGGCTAATCTTTCAGAAACACTCACAGACGCAATCTGAATTAATGTTTTACCAGCTCTCTGGCCCATCCCTTTGCCTAGTCAAATTAATGCATGAAACCAACTATTAGAATAGTTTACACTGTTTGAGTAATTGTTAGTTGAGACCCATGTCATAGTTCAGTGGTTAAATGACAGGGATGCTTGTTTCAGAGTGCATAGTCTGAAATCTTGATCTGTTTCAGAGTGCATAGTCTGAAATCTTGATCAATTATTTTCATAAATTACTATTATGAAATTACTGGCAAGCTACTTCAATTCTTGGCCACTCAGTTTCCTCATCTGTAAATAATAATATTAACCTCATAGTCTTATAAGGATTAAATTAGTTATTAATAAAGCTGCTATTTGTTAAATAAAATTGTCCTTAACAAAGATTAAGTATTTCTCATCTTAAATACATATGAAGTGCTTAAATATTATAAATACTTAATATACTTTGGCTATTATCAATCCTTGAGTATATTATTTTATGTGGTGGTAATGTGGTTGATAATTGAGAGCATTTAAAGCAGGAGTGATATTCAACAACCAGAAGTCTAACTTAATCAGGCTTTTTTTCTTTTTGGCCTGTTACAGGGAACAATATTTCTCTAATAACTGGAAAAGGGAGACTTTTTGGAAATGTGAGAATAAGTAAAATCTTTCACCTATTTTTGTTTTTTTTCTTTCCCACATTTTGGTACTTCATGGGTTCAGGCACAATGGAGAAGCTATACAGTTTCAAATTCTGTGACCTCTTTGCTACTTTTTCATGATAACCTTGGAGATCACATTGCATAGTTTGAGAAATACCAGGTTAAGCTATATTTCTCAGCTTGTTGATGAGTATATTATATGGAACAAAATCAAAGGCCATCCTCAGGTTGAGATGTGTTGCATTTATTGCTTTTCTGCTATCTGCAATATGCCCTGCTCTGTCAGCAAGTGTTATTAGATTGGTCTTTGATAATTTGCTTCTCAACTCATGTTAGTTATTACTCTGCAATCTTAGTGTTTATAGATTGATTTTCTGATGATATGCTCCAATATTTTTACATATACTTAAATTAACATATATTGGTCTATAATTTCTTGCATTTAAAAGAACAAATATATGTAGAATGTCTCGTATTTCTTGAACATCTATTCTAAGAACATCTGTAAGGTCTCAGAATAACTTAGTCAATTCTTTATAACACAGAAATGTGATTGTCATCAGCCCTGCTGAAGTAAGCACATACAAGTATTCTAGGTGATTACACTTTACAGCTTGCATTTTATCTTGTTATCCTCCCCTTTTATCGTTTTCTGTTATTCGCTTTATTCTCCCAACTTCCCTCTACTTTCCTTTGCTATACAAATAGAAGCAACGATCCAGTTAAAAATTACTTGCTATAAACTTCTTGAATATTCTATCCCTCCCATGATGGAATAGTGTTGTTCTTCCCATAATTCCACTAAACAATGCTAGTCTTTCAGTACCATTTTATGGCCAAGCTAACAGTTCTGGAAACATCTAGGGCAAACTAAAGTTGAGACACTCTCACCTGTTTTACTTGGGTTTGTAGCTTTAGATAGACATGATAGATAACAGACAGAGATGATAAACTTCCAGATAATACCTGCACTTATACACAGAATTGAAACACAAATTTTGCAAATAAAATGTAACTATTGCATGTATTAGAAATGATTTTGTATTCTATTTTAATGTGAAAAAATGGTGGTGATTACTAAATTCATTTAATAAGCTATCAGTCAGTTGTGATATGCATTGAAGAACCCTACTCTAGGGTTATCTCGAATTGAGAACCAACCATTCTGGAACAACTCAAAAGTGAAAACTAAGGTTTTTCTCTTTTTTATATAGAGCTATCTGTGTGTGTATGTGTATAGTGTGAATAGTACATGTCTTATTAATTTTAAAAAGCAAAATACTTTTTTTTCAAAAGTTTACCAGTAAATATATCATGATATATAGCCAATAGTTCAATCACCATAGGAAAGCTGTTTTCATGTAGCTGCAGCCATTTCTAATATTTTCCTCTTGCTTAGAGAAAACCAAAATGGGAGATTCAGCCTCTGTATTAATTTTTGTAATGAATATCTGTTGGGAAAGTATATGTTGGGAGAGTAGTGAGCTGGAGGAGGGCGCCCTTTGAAAAGTTTGATTTCAAAGTCTAGAATGTGAGTTTTCTATTGATTGGATAATAAGCTTCCAATTCTGTTTTATTGACATCTAATACCTGTTCTTTTAGCAAATAAGCTGAACCCAACTATTGGTAAGTGATACTTGTATTTGGAGTACTTGTAAATGACATATTTGTTCACATATAAAAGTGTTTATGTGTGTGCATCCCATTTGTGCTTTTTTGTTGTTCCTTTTATTATTACTCTGAAGAAGCAAAGTTGAGAACTTTCATCATTAAAATGAAAAGAATACATCAGAATTGAGCATGATGGTAACAAAAGAAATCTGAAGTAGAGTGAGGAAAGCAGAAAGAATTGAAGTCAAAAGATAAATAAAACATAGGATGCCATCTGATTAAAAGCATACTCTGGCAGGTAAAGAAGTTCCAATGAAGAGTGCATTTCATTAGGTTGAGAAAAAGTAGCAAAATCTCAGGAAAGGGCATGAAAAGAAGTAGATGCTGCATTTGGAAAATGAAAACATTTTTAGCTGAAGAAGTGAATGGATCTAGATTGCCATATAGAGAAGAAATAACAATAGCCTTGGAGACCAAGTTTGGGTGAGTTGAGTCATTGTTAGAATGAATAGAAACACCACTAAATAAGGAGAACAATATTTTCAAACATAAGAGGGAGTAGATATAGGAATGTGGCTACTTAATATGTTGGTTTCCTTCCACTCAGAGTTTTGTGAAATCAGCCTCTGCATTTGGCAAAATATTACAAGTGAGAAACCATGAACTGTGACTTTTTCAAAAAATATTTTACAAAGGGGAAGATGTACAGTGAAAAAAATGTAAGAAATGTTATCCACCAAAATTATAGGCCTTGTTTGCATCTTACTTTGAACAAATGAACTCAATAACACTGGATGAGACACTGTGAAAATTTGATTTTTCCAATATTTGATGACATTAATAAGGAGCTATCATTAGTGTTTGAAATGTCATGATGGAATTGTGGTCATATTATTAAAATTTTTTATCTTCCAGAGAAATATTAAACATGAAATTATACGTTTGGGATTTTTTTCAAAGTAAAGCACTGTTACAAGCAGGTTCAGGTAAATGATAAGTTGCCAGAATCCAGAAAAACAGAGTGCTCACTAACCACTTGGTCTCAAAGAAGAAGATCCACAGAAGTTCTGATTCTGTGCTTATGAAGAGAATGTATAGTACCCTATATGTGACATTGTTTTAATACTTCAAGTCTTCTTACTGCACACTTAAAACTTACTACTCATAATTTATCTCAGAATACTTTGGGATAAAACCCTGGATGTGAAGATTAAACTGATAGACCTTTGGTTTTGTTCTTTCTCTGGCTCTTCCATGTCACACCACCACACATTTCACTGAAATTTCTATAATTTCGATAGTTGATTTTAGCCTCCATCCCAGATACCATCACTTTAGGAAACCTCATGTTGTTCCATGTATGGATAAGACACAATCTTGGACTCTTTTATGACACTTGCATGCTCTATCAAATATTGTAACGATATACACGCATGCTCATAGTCTTTGCTTAATCAGAATCTTAGAGAGCCCATACGATTGCATTGGTAAACCCCAGGGAACACTTAATAAATAGATCCCTTCCAATGAGCAAACAAAAGAATGAATGCTAGATGCAAAAGTTGTCAAAAAAAAAAAAAAAAGCAAAACAGCAACATCACTTTGAATTTCTGTCAAGTAGTCATCACAGATGAGGAGATTCTCTAGACTTAATTAACAATAAAAACTTCATCAACTTATAACAGCAACCAATTTCAAGGCAGCCTTTCCAAAGAATATCCTTGTCTTTCAATAACAGATCAACAACCACCTTTTGTAGAATAGTTTGTACATAGCTGTCAAAATCCAAACAGCTCTTTTGTACATAAAGCAAGATAAACTGAAGTTGGAATTGGCTATCCTGAAAGTCAAACTACATTTCTAAATACAGAATGCATGTTTACTGCTTCATGAGCCTGTTGGCAGTTTCCCTAAAATGACCAGCATTAGAGCCATGTTAACATTTTGAAGATTACATCACACATCACAGTCATTCTTGTCTTTTCTCTTCTGCAAAGATTACTATAATGTGTTCATTATGGGAAAGCACGCCCTAACAATGCCTCACTGAATTTTAAGGGAGCAGTGGTTGAGAAAAATGCCTGCATTCAACAATCATTAGGAAATCAAGATACACAGACCAAAGCTTGTTTTTCAAAGAAGTTAAGTTACAATAAACCTCCAGGGGTTTAGACTTTTTTGCCTAGCTTATGTCTTGCTGCTAAATATTTTAGTGACTGAATAAAAACTGTTAAGAATTTACACTTTGCATAACTTTGAAAATTTGTATTTTAAAATACTGTGGATAGCAAAATTGGCATATGTTAAAGGATATTAGTTAAGAAATTTTTCAATTGCAATAAAATACTGTAATAAATGTAATTATTGCCAACTTTATTGGCAAGAAAAAACAGGAGAAATACATTTTTTCTATATGATATACCTAGATAAATAAGCATCAAGTACTCAATATTCTGTGTATATTCACAGGAGTATTGATAGGTAAACAGATGTGGCAGAATCCTTCTCCTGGCTATATCCTTCTCCAGCTACTTACTGTGGGCAGTCATTAGGTGAGGTAAACAAGGTGTCTAGGGAGGCAAAATGTAAAGTGCTCATTTCCTGCTTCCTCCAAGGGCCAGTCTGCTTGCATAACTCTGTGGTTGCCTGACCCCGAGATTGAAAGGCTTCCCAACTTTGCAGCCTCAGAAACTCACTTCCTTCACTCTCCTTCTAACACTTTTCTTACTGAACAAACGACTATGTTTCTCAGCCTCCCAAACTAAGAGTTTTTATTTTGTGAGCAAATTCTGTTCTCTAAAATATTCAATCTACAGCATGAAAGAGCGTTGGCCTTTTCCAGTACCAATCTACAAAATTCTCCAATGAAACAGCCTCCAGGCTGTCTTATGACACTTGCATGTCCTATAAGATATTGTAACTGTATATTTGCATGCTTGTATCTTTTGCTTAAGGAGAAATTTCTTGGGGGAGCCCAATATATATGTCTTAGTATCTCCAGTATCCAATGCATTAGCAAACTCTATCTACCAGCTAAATAAAGAGGTCATTAAGGATATAAGAGAGGACAGAGTCATGACTTAGAAGGAACTTGGGTTGCTGGTTTGCCCATTTAGAGGACATGCTCAAGAGAGCCAACCAAAGAGGGTCACCCTATAAGATCCTTGAATGAATGAAAAATGCATTGTTACTATGTTAGGACAATAACTGAAGGGTTGTGTGCTAAGCATTTAGCCCAAACAGAATTATACTAGGTATAATTCCCATTTTCCCCCAGGAAACTGAATGTCCTATCACCTAAGTTAGATGCCCCAAGTCACATAACCTATGACGGGAGATCTAGTGTGTGAACTCTAATTTATCTGACTTCAAAGCTCATGCTAATCCAACCTGCATGAAATAATTTAATCACTAGAAGATACTATATTTTAAGGGAATATACTTAAGGAAGTTATAAAATTTTTCTGAATATGTATCCACTACGCTCTGTATCAACTTGGGACTAAAATGGAATTGTACTTTACAGTGAATCATTTTCAGTATATAAGTTTACTTACAACATGCAGCAGCTACAGGGTCTCCTCCTCCCCAATCCCACACATTTATATCCAACCTGTATTCCCTGCTTTGGTGCCCCAAATCCTCGCAAATTTCAGAAGCTTCTCAACTCCAATATTGAGTTCAGATTTAGGTACATAAGTTGATATAGTAATAAGTTTTCATAGGGAATAAATATTTCCTATTCTTTATTGACCCCCAATTTTTATTGGGAAAGACTCATTCAATCCATCAAGCCATCATTATCTGTTATCCTTGCAGGATAGACCTCATATAGAGATCCATATTGTACAATATTAACAGTACATAGGTGCTTGTTTCCCTGGTTCTGTTTCCTTGTTTTTTGTTTTGTTTGTTTGTTTGTTTGTTTGGTTGGTTGGTTGGTTTTTTGTAGAGTGCCAAGCCAATTGCACAAAGCAATGTGAAGACAAGGACAGAGGCTCAACCTATAAAAAAATCTGCTATTGGATCAATCTGTAGCACATTTTTACTTCATACAATGAAGTCACTGATTTTCTCTCGTCAAAGTAAATGAGCAAGAAGAGATGCAAGCTTAAAAATAAAATAATGAAAGACACTGTTAATTCCTCCATGGTTTTTAATAATAGTTCTAAGTCCTCTGTCTTCAGTTTCCTAACTGGGAACTTTGGGAGCATCTACAATTCTACATTGTTTCTTTCAAGCTAATATATATATACATATATATTAAACATGAATATCTTTGATGTGGATTTCATTTTTTAATTTTTTTGTAATTTTCATTTTTATTATTTTCTTACAACCTTGGCCACATTTGTGTAATTATTGATCCCATTATGTATGACCCTCCCTCCCCCCTACCCCCATCCCTACTCTAATCACTCAAACTTTCCTCTTCCGTGGGTTGCTGGTTGATAAAGTTGTTGGTCAGTTGGTTTATGTTTGGCCCATTGGTCTTTTTCTTATCTGGTAAAAGTCCTTTTCCTGGGTGAGGACCTGAGCTCCTGTTAGGTCATGCTGCTTAAATTTCTAGTAGAAATTTGGAGGTGGGTAGCCAATCCAAGCTCTTTGGACCTCTTGTAGGGCAGGTATATGGCATTGTTCTCCAGGTTCCTTTATTGTGGCATTTCCTGTTGTGAAGTTGACAGTCTCCTTTTCTCTACACTGTGTGGTCACTGGGATTCAGCTCTCCTCCTTTATACTGGCTGCCTCCTCTGTCCTGTGGTGCTGCTTCCAAGTCATATAATTCTGGCCTCTGGCACTGGGATCCCAACTCTTGGCCACTGGTGTTAGAGGGGTTCCCCAGTGGGGGCAGATTCCAGCAGGAAGTTTGTCCAGTTCCTCTCCATTCACTGGTTTACAATTCTGTTGTGGGGCTTCAGATTCTCTGTGGTTTTCCTCCCTGAATGGGAGAGGAGGCTGCTTCCCTCCCGTTGGTGGCCTCTCTGGATCGAGGGCTTGTTTCTTTAGCCCCTAGAACGTCGTAGGTGTAGCTCTTTGCCAGGTGACTTATGTGTAGTCTCACAGTCTTGTCATGTGGTTCTTATCATGCTCAGTTTGGGTCCTACCCAGGTGATGACTATGCCCAGGGCCCTCCCCATCCTCCCACCCCCTCACCCCCACCACCATGCCCAGCCCTGCCTGTAGTCTGTGCACCAGCAGGGTTGCTTCCCTGCCCCCAGACACCTGAGTTAAAGGCAGTCCTCCCTCAGCCCAGGAGCCCAGCGGGATGGCTATTCAACCCCTGTCAGCAGCCTGGGCCACAGCAGGAGCTCTGTGGGAACCTCTGCTGAATTGCAGACCTGTAGGCAGGGAACTCTGGTTTCTTTTAAATAGTGAAGTAATGTGACCTAATGGAAATCATAGTATTTGCTTTTGAAAAGTGTGGTTAGTTTTCTGGTCCTTTCAATATCGAATATCTCTAAGATTCAATTTCCCATTTGCAAATTGAACACATTAGTATCTTCATGGAAGATAAAATTAGATTGTGAATATGAAAGGGCTTAGTACAGATACTCTTTCTTTTATTTTTCTTTCTCTCTTTTGAAGACTTTGTGATACCGCTGTCAATTGAGATATATACTCAACAAGGCATCTCTTAAAAAGACTATTGTTTACTTGGTTTGATCAGCAAAAGCACATTAATTTGGACTGAATTTTCACATAAAGTAAGATTTTTAGCTATCTGTCATCATTTCTTCAGCACGTGTTCTGTAAACTCAGGTGGGCAAAAGCATGTCTGCATCGTTCCATCGTGTCCTAACATCTAGAACTTTGTAAAATTACATGTTCCTTTAGATTTACTCTTCATCACATTAAATAATTGTATCAATTCTCAAAATGTCAACTATTTTTATGGTAAAAACTAAAGTAGTTGTTTCCTGCTTTCCCCCACACATCCCACTTCCTGCTCTCAATTAATATCTGTGTATATATACTCCTGAATTTTCTAGAAATTCTTAAACTCAAAAATCAACAAGGATATCTTCATTTTCCCCAACTTCCCACCTCTTTGTCATATACATATTTGAGAATATATAGTATGATATTTACATATTTAAATACAGAGATATGTTAAATAAATACACAGAAATGTATTAAACAGAAATGTTTTTGAACAAGTTTTGATGACACTGTTCTTTATCTAAAACTAAATTTTTCCCACTGTGAATTCAATTCACTTGAAAATAAAGTTTTATTGGGATACCACCATTCCCAAACATTTGCATATTGCCTCTGATTGCTTTTTCATTTATTTGGCACAGTTGAGTTGTAGCAATGGAAATCTGATGACATGCAATTGTAAAATATTTATTACCTGATTCTTTGCAGAAAAGTTTCCTGAACCCTGATAAAGAACAAACAAGAAAGAATCAGGAGAGATAACTAATGTTCCTCCATTCCCAACCCCCATCCTACATTGCCTCATGATTAATTCCCATACCCAGTAAATTTTACTTCTTCAATTGTTCATAACTTCTGTCCCTACTTTCATTTTTACTACCATTGAGGTGGAGTTTAAGCCTTTATCGATTTTATTTATACTGTTAATAGTATCCAAACTGATATTCCTGCCATTATTTTTGATCATTTTAGAACTTAGACATAATAGTCAAAGTTTATTAGTCAAAAAACGATTTGATTCTGCCCTGCCTTCTGAAATTTTCCTTTTGACTTTCTCAGATCCATAGGATTGCTATTGCCATGACATTATCTGCAGTAATCTGGCACATTTAAATATCTTCATTTTCATCACCTACCACTTTCTCTTCTAATTTCACTCTTTAGTATCACAAGACCATTTGTTGTTTTCCCTACACACTGTTATTCCTCACCTTATGTCTTTGTTCTTACTTCCTCCTCTTCTTGATTTCTTTCCATTCACCATGTCTTTTCACCTAATAAAATTGCTATAACTGTTCATATAAGTTTATGAGTCTAGCTGCTTCTCCTTCAGATCAGCAGATATCAATTGCTATATATTCTGCATACACCTGTCTCTCCAGATACCATGGTGGCAAGATTAGTTCTTGGTTTTCTATTTATCCAGGTTTTCCTTGCAAGAATGGGCTTGATGACTTCCAGCTCTCTTCATGTTGGAGCAGAAACTACTATTCAGTCCAGGCTGCTTGAAAACCTGGGGGCAGAAAATTTTATAGGAGTTTGAAGATAACATTCATATGAATTGCTAACCTGATAAGGTTTTAGGTGTCACTAAAATTTAAGTTGTCAGCTCTCAAGGATCAGGATTCTCCTGCCTCCTCCAGGGACCATGATTTTAATATGTAAGTTTCACACCTACTTCTGAGATCTAAACTACAACAGCATTTTCAAAGCTAAATCAATAACTCCCAATTTTGCCTCTTTTGTACTACCCATGACATCTGCATGTACAAAACATGATCTAAGAGCTATGGCTCTAACTATATGGTCACCTATTATGGATGAGTTCAGACATAAAGAAATAGAGCTTCTGGCTTCAGGGAAAGGGATTGGAAAGACAAAGGGAATCAGGATCCTAGTAGCTTGAAGAAAGTACTAACAGTAACTGTTAGGAGGGATGAAGGGGGTCATCAGATATCCCAACTATGAGGAAGCAGAATGTAATAGCAGGCAGATGTGCTGAGAGGAGAGCATAGGCTATGGTGGCGAGAAAAGCAGCACAGACCCAAAAGCACGGAAACTCTAAGGAGTGGCAAATACCATCAGGAGGACCCTCTAGAAGAGTTCATGGTCCTCTGCTGTTATCATTTCAGAGAGGTCTATGGGGTTTTGAACAATATCCCTCACCAGCAGCACCAATTCTTTTATTTATTTTTCTAAGTTGCTCAACATATATCTTTCATTACTTAGGAAAGGAGAAGATAGCATGTTCTCCTCTTGTGTCTAGTTTTAAGTTTTTTAACTTGTGTTTTTTTCCCCCCTCTTACATCATTGAATAAACGGAAGTTCTCTTACCGCTACCGTGTCACCCGTGAACCACATCCGGATCTTTTGTGCTTATCCTGCTCCTGATATCTCCTCTCCTCCCTCTCACTCCTTTGCTATATGCTTTAATTCTGGCATCAGTTTTTCAGTTTTGACTTTTTCTTGTCCTCTTGTTTGTTTTCCCACTATCCCGCATATAAGTGAGACAATTCAATATTTATCTTCTTATTTCTGGCTTATTTCAGCTAGCACTATTCCTTCTAGCTCCATCATGTTTCTGCAAATGACATGACTTTGTCTTTTTGAGTGCTGACTAATATTCCATTGTGTAAATATACCATTCCTTTTTGATCTATATGTCTGTTTGGGGGACATATGGTTTGTTTCTATATGCTAGCTACTGTAATTAGCAGCAACACCAGCTTTTCTATCAGTGTGGTTCAACTCCTCTCTGAATTCAACTGCTCCTAAGTTCTGCTTGTTTTCCTCTGGAAGAGGTTTTTCCTTGGTGGAGGTGCTTTTTTGATGTTTTTTTCTTTTTTGTGAGATCTACTTTGCTAAAGACTTTAATTCTTTATTCCAAAATGTATCCAGACGGTGAATATCTCTGTCACTTAAGAATAATTTGATCAACTTTTGTTTTAAACTTAAAAGTTTAACTGAGGCAACCATGATTTCATTCTGAGAGGACCCATGGGCAAAGCAAAGTCAACCTTTTAATAAAAGAAGTGATAGAGAAGGTGAATGGAGGGAAGGGAGTCAAAAGGTATGAATTTCTGGTTATAAAATGTCCTGAGAATATAATGAATGTAACACATGTCAACTGTGCTTATTATACTGAATTATATGTCTGAAACTTGTTGAAAGAGTGACTCTTAAAAGTTCTCATCACAAGAAAAAACTTGTAACAATGTAGGGTGATGGATGTTAACAAGATATATAGTCCTAATTATTTCACAATATATGCAAATATCTGTTCATTGCTACACACCTGAAATCAATACAATGTTTATGTCAGCGTTATGTCTTGACAAAATAATTAAAAACAAACTATACTAACCCCAAACAGTAAAGCATGGTTACATAGACAATAAACTATACATTAAGTAGAAAAGGAATAAGGTTTTTTTCATTGTATTTATCTAGAATCCCCATCAACACCTTTTCTGTCTGCTATATTATGTATTCTTCATGAATGCTTAACATCACCCCACATCCATGAAGTTAATTAATCAGATAAAGCACATCGTTAATACATAAGTGAATGTTACTGGTGGGTTAATATCAGTTTTTCCTAAATAACATTTGTTTTTTGAAAGCTTTTCTTTTATTGAGATAGAGGCCAAAATGAGATAAATAATTTGTTATGGCTGTAGCTAAAGTGACTTGATTTTTCCAAGAGATGCATTTGGGGTCATACTGAATGAACTTGAAAAAGCAGTTGTGTTTATGCCAAACACTTCTAGAAATGGGTGCTCCAACTATAAATATTCAATAATTGTTGATTATATTTCAATCAAGTCAATGTGTTGCTGAGTCCCTTTAGCTGTGCATTTACTCTACAGTGCAAAAACACAAGGCTTTGCATATTCACTTCTATACAGCTCTTTAGATTCCTTGCATGCAGTACTTAAACCTACGTAACTTTTGCAAATTCTGCTATTTTGTTCTTTATATTAATATATCATCACTAATTCTTATGAGTTAATAAAATGCATACATCTAATCTTTCCTTACCTCCTTTTTCCTACTGATTTATCTATTTCATTTAGGTTATCCAATATAAAAGAATTAGGTTAGCCCAAAGAATAAGTGACAATTCAATAACTTTAAAAGTTCATAAGTAAAATTTAACCTAAGATTTAGACCATTTACCTTTCACTTAATTTTTGTGAAGTTACACTGAGTTTTTGAAAAATAGCTCCCTTTATTTTTTCCTTCCTTTTGTAGAAAATGATTTTTTAAACTTATGTTTGGGGAAACCTAAATCTTTAACAGAAAACTTCAAGTGTCTTCTCAAGTAATAGTGCAGACTTGTAGGCCATGCAAAGGCAGAAATCTCTTGAAGAAAGTACTGCTTTTAATAGCAAGAAAAAAAAAAAAAACTAAAAAGTGTTGTATTTGTTGTAGAATATAATACAATAAACACCCATCATTCGTCCACTCTTAAAAATATCACATAAACACTGAATAACCTCTACCTGTAGAAAATCAATGTATCTGCATAAACATCACTATAATCTTATGATTAAAAAACAAAAAAATGTATATCATTGCTTTTTGTTTAATCACTTTTATTGCTCTGTCCTGGCAATAAAATACACTGGTTTCCACAGAGCTTAGGATCATTGTCATATGGCAAGTGCGTTCATAAGATGGTTTGACCTCCACTCTGGGAGTTGATCAGACTTCCACAGTGCCAGACCATTAAGTCATTTTTGTTTCCTCCCTCAGTACCTGCCCTCCAAAATGCATACTCTGCAGGTTAATCCACAGGACATAGTGAAAATGCCCAAATGTTCTCTGGAGTAATCCAACCCTGCATACTGATCAATCAGAGAATACATTGTCTTGCATACTGATCAACCTTGAAAAATAACATTCACTAGCCACAAAATGGAGAATGAAAGCAATAATCCACTTAAAATTAGACCTAAACATAATTTGCCTCAACTATCCACATAATTAAGTAGAAATGAGAATTGTTGTAAATTTTGATTTGTTTAAATTTTTATTTTCTTGTTGATTGCTTTGAATTTTTCCTTTTGCTAGCATAGACCTTGAAAAG
This sequence comes from Uropsilus gracilis, assembly GCA_004024945.1. Classification (NCBI taxonomy): domain Eukaryota; kingdom Metazoa; phylum Chordata; class Mammalia; order Eulipotyphla; family Talpidae; genus Uropsilus; species Uropsilus gracilis. Next base: position 17,160 of record PVHY01013815.1, read on the forward strand.
GTCACATTAATCCTATAAAATTGCAAAGGAGAAATTTGAAATACCATAAATAACAGAATATATGGGCACTATTTATTTGGATCCCTTAAAAGAAAAAGTATAAATTAATCACATATTTCTATGCTCTCAGGCTATAGGCGATTATCATTGAAAAACATTATGCTATGTGTTCAATTTCTAGAGCATTTATTCAAGCATGCTATGATTTATAATCCTACAAAGGCTCATCTACTGCAAAAACCTTTAGAGAAGTATGTAGTGGGAGCCAAATGGAAGAAAAATCTTCTTTTTAAAGAATGTTTAAATGCATCCTAAGTGCATACCACTTGATTCATATACAGCAGTTTTAAAATGTTGCATACAGCTCCCAAGCTATTGGTAAGCATGCCTATTTTGAAAGTAGGGATTAAAATGTGATGGAATATTGGAACCTTTGATAAAGTATAATTGGTATCAAAAGGTAGTAGTTATAAAAATTATTTATTGCTTACTTAGCCAAGCTGCTATAACACTGTCTTTGCTAACATTTAAAGAGTCAAAACAAGAGCTAAGACTAATATCAAATTTCTTGTTCTTTTATGTTTTCTACTATATTTCTAACTTGTTTTCTAATTAGGAAATCCCAGAGATCAAGAACTGCCAGCTTCCTTGAGCAGCTGGACTCCCAGCTGGGTGTGTTGTATGTGTAATAGCTTCAGTTATTTCCTTTCTTTTCATGTGTCTTTTCTCTAGGTTGACTGCATTGTTTAAAATGAGATTTCCTTAGCAGCCAGTATGTGTCCATTGTTTTGTTTACCAACCTGATTTATAAACACATTTTACTTATTTTACACATTGCTATCTTTTCAAATCAATTTATTTTGCAAAAGTCCTTAATTCTTGTGATTCTAACAGAAACTCAAAAATATTTAAAATACTTATTAACTGCTTAATATAATATGGAATATATTTAACAAAGCACTAATTGTAAACACATTAAGCATTGAGATTCATAATCAAATTTTGATGTAGTTTTTATTATTCTCATAACAAATACAGAAGAACTTGAAAGTAATGATAGTTAAGAAAAATTTGTTTTTAGATCTTAGAGTTTCCTATATTTAATGAAAATGATGATTGAAGGTTTAAAATATAATCAGTTTGAAGAAAATTAGACTGTGGATCTGGAATAGAAACAGTTAAGGTTTAATTCAGTAACTTGCAGAAAATAAGTCAATCAACAAGTGCAGTGATATAAAGTTTCAATCTAAGCTTTAACAAGAAGGCATAAGCTCTTCATATTTCTTTTCTCTTACTGCCCTTCCGTAGGCTTTTTTTCTTCTTGGCATTGGCCCTTCTAACCTATGTATACAGTTGCACGATCATAAAAGGAATTCAAAGGGAATATTCATGAGCATAGCCATGCCTGTGCTCCATATGTTTATGGAGCAATTATATAAAACACTTAACTGAACAATTAAAGGTTGCATATTAGCCTCAGATTATTCAAAGAACTGAGAACTGTAGGCAAAAATACAAAAATTTACAGATTTTTTTTCTGCCCTAGAATAACATATATAGTTCAAAGCCTCATATTCTAAAGATATTGCAGCCACATGAAGAAAAATTTTCCAAATTCATCCTCCCAATCAAAATGATTGAGAATCTAGGAGAACACAAAAGAAAATTTGTTTTAGAAGAAATAGTTGCACATCTGAAATTAAATAGCTTATATAACAGGAAACTTTTCATGGATTCCTTTCACTTGCTAATTTGTTAATGGGCTTTGGTTAACTACACAAATGTTGAGAATCATTGACAATGTCTGTGTAAGAAAATGAAGAGCTGAGTTAAAATATTTTACAAAACAAAAATATCATTTATAAATTTTAACCATATTAATACAGTATCAAACAGCCTTTCATTTTTTCCCACGTGGTATTTATTGGGGTAGTGTTGGTTATATCACTGTACCTGTTCTGGGAGCTATAGGTTCAGACTTCTATAAAAGTAAACTTTTGCACTCTGCCCAACACCAGTGGGTAACAATCCTCTACCACTTTCCACAGGGACCCTTCCTTCCCCTACTCCTAGTCACCACCCTCCCCATTGGGTTACTTAAGTTTTGTGGTTACAATTAAGAGCTTATTATTGGTTTGATTTTGACTGACTCACTGTTGTCTTTCTATATTCCACATGTTGAATTATTGAATTACATGAACAATGTCTTTTTTTTAAACAAAAATTTTCACCCAGAAGTTATAACAAAATGAAATATTAAACTAAATATTAGCATAGACATTCAAGAATCTGAAGCCACTGGAAGTCGAAATGTCCTCTCAGCTCAAAGAAAGACTGCACAGGTGGAGACATGCAGAAAGTCAGAAGGAAACTGCAGCCACAGTCAAATATAGCAAATCTTTTGAAGTCTGAAATCAGGTCATAGAGAAGAAAAAAGAGAAGAAAAAATTAATTTCCTCTTTCTTGTGTGTCTAATAATAAGTTATTTATTAAGTGCATTTTGTCAAATACTAGAATAGGTTCTTTAAATATGTAATTTATTTAATTTCAAAGATGTAATCTTAGGAAATTGAATATTTTTATATGTAGATAAGAACATTCAAACTTAGGTAGATTAATTGCATCCTTGAGGTGACACAGCTAGTGATGACAGAGCCAGGTTCAGAGCACGGACCCCCTGACCTTTTATTCCATTCCATTATGCTACTAGATTCCAATGTTGCTGGGGTACTGAAGTAGTGAACAATCAAACCCAACTCTGGTTTATATAAGAAATTATGTGGAAAGGATAAAAAGGAAATCATAGATTTGTAAGGGAGAGTAAATGAAAAAGTAAAAAAATACAAAGACAAAAACAAAACCTCCAGAAGCCTTCGTAGCAGTAATTCAAGAAGATACAATATCACACTCATGTAAGTCAGCTGCAAGCGATTTCATTCATGATCCTCTTTCTGACCAGGTCTTATTTCAGGGTGCAACAACTTTGGGTTTGGTCATCCCCTCAGTAACAAGAAAAGCTGAAGTTGAACATTTACCAAGTCCTCGGTGGATGTGTTCAATGAGGGAGAAGAAATTTTAAAGGAAGTTAGTGTTTATCTCTCTACAAATATTGAGTGACAAGTTGCTTATTAGTCTGTTAAAAACAAAAATATTATCAAAAGTTCAAAGTGACTGAGATAATTTGTACCTATGATCAAAGTGTTTTAAATTTTTTATCCTTTCCAAAACCACAGGTGTCACCTTCGCATTTGGGATAAGAAGATACTGTCTTGTTCATTCATGTTTTCTAAGAAAAAATAAAACAGCACATTTGAAATTACTAACATGAGACATTGATGAACAGAAAGCAAAATAGCAAATGGACAGGGAGATAGGAGGAGATCATCAAAATTTTTAGATGGTGTATTTACCATGTCATTCCATTTTCTATTCTTTATCATTTTGTTCTCTGGAGAAAGAGTGAGAATCTATCCTCTAATTAGCAAATGAGAACAGGTTTTTAAACTTTCTTTAGATCAGAAATGAGACTAAGGTTCAAGTGGAGAACAAAATAACTTCTAAAAGGCCATTCTTCTCAGAGCAGAATGATAGAATGGAATAATTACAAAGTAATCTATAAAAATCTGGTGTTTTACAGAATTAGAAATTTGAGCCCAAAGAGATGAAGTACCTGCCTTGTCATGTCACTAAGGCAATTATTGATGGACAATGAAAGAGAGCCCTGGTTTCTGGCCATATATGTCAATGTAATTAATATACCACACTGCCTTAAAATTTTAATAATAAATGTTGCATATGTACACTCAAAGGTAAATATATATCTGATCTATATATTTGTACTATATGCAGTTGACTGACTATATACTTTAATGTCAATATGTAATCTAATATATGAGAGAAAGAAGAGAGTTAAGAATATGAAAATCTTTTGGACAAAAATTCTAAGCACAAATAATTTTTCTCAATTGTACCACTGGCAATTCAGAATTACTTTGGAAAATAGTTAGATTTTCTTCATCCTCTATATCAAATTCTAGCATTTGCAGCTTAGACAGGATAGAACCAGAAGTAACATTTATCTTTATAAACTCTTGCTAGGGTCTCCAGAATATATTTTTTCTTAAGTGACTATTCTGCCCATCTCTCTGGGATACTTAGTTTTTTGCACAACACTGGTATAAATCACAAGAGGCCTCTTTCTGACACTCCTTTCAACCAATAGGAATTCTCTCTTTGCACTCAAATATGCCATCAGATTTTCATCTTGGTGCCTGTAACACTGCATGGCCTTTGTTCATTGTGTTAGACCAGGTTTCACCTGGAATTGTGATGTAACACACCAAGGACGATGTGGCTATGCAGAATCTGCACATAATGATCCAGGAACTCAGACATGCCAGACCTGGAGTTACAATTTCTCTAATGCTTGACACTAAGTTTTTTATGCTTTCACTTAGGGAAATTAAACAAAATATTCTTTCAGAGATTATTGGATGAACTAATCCCATAACCCTATCTATCTATCTAATTGCAAGGAAGGTTGTAACTAGGCAGTAATATTTTCATATTCAAACACTCATAGATCAGGTTCATTTTCATTTCTGCCTTCTCTCCACTAGTGTCAGAAGGGTAGGCACTACACCTAACAATCCCAGTGCTCTCCCCCACCCCTGGGACTACAAAGATATGAAATATATATATATAATATATATTATCTATTATATAAAATATATATTTTAAATATTTATAATATAATAATATATAATATAATAATATATAATATAATATAATAATATAAATATATATTTTAAATAAAATATATATTTTGTTTTATATATATAAAACAAAACAAAACAAAAAAGCAATCCCAGCGCCACCTAATGCTTTGCACTTTCAGGCCCATTAAAAATTGGCTCAGTCTCTAAATTTATGGTTTATGGGAATTATATCAATCCTCCAAGTTGGTGAAAAATCCTGAAAAATCACAATCTGCCTTTATCTCTACCCCTCTTAGAATCAGATTCTTTATATTTTATTCTTTATACATAATCTCTAGCCCAAATTCACATATACTTGCTTTGTTTTAGAGCTCCTGTGTGTGCTTGTAGTTTCAAAGCTGCATTTATATGACCAGTTATATAATCACCATTTTCCCTAAACAAATAGAGTTCTTTCCTTAAGAGGAATTTGGTGCCACCATTGGACCATATTGGATTCCTATTTCAGATGTGTTGATACTAATAGTCTCTAAATATGTGAGTTTGACTAATGAACTTATTAAGTTGTGAAGAGCAAATGTTCACAATGTTAATTTTTAGTCTTTTATACTTTTTTGGCATTATTTTATTATTATTTGTAGTTTCTACAATGTATGTTTGTTGCTCCTTTGGGAAAGCACTCTGAACCCCCTATCTCTCCTCTGTTCTCTCCTCATCCTTTCTTATTGCTGTTTGTCTGTGTTTGGCACTTCGGTCTTTTTTCTGGAAGTGGTATCCTTTTCCTGGATGAGGATCTGCTTTCTTGGGACATGGCACCATACTACTTAGATTTTCACTCCTAATTTTGCACCCAGTAGTCTGTCCAGGTTCCCTTGGCATGAATCAGTGCCTCTTCTTGCTGACTAACCCCTCCATTCTGTTTCCTATTCCATTCGCTGCTTCTTTGCCTAGTGGACTTAGGGAGCCTGCCTCCCAGTGTTTGGCTGTAGAGAAGTTTCTTGGTGAGGACAGCTATTAGCAGATGGTTGGTCTTCAGTCTTTGTTTGCAGCTCTGGTATGGGTCTGCTGGCATAATTCTGTGGGGTTCCTCCCCTGTGGAAATGGGGTGTGCCTTGCCCTTGCTCAAGGTGTCTATGATCTGGGATTCTGGCTCCCAGAACCCCATGAATTTGTAGGTTTGATTCTGTATTAAATAGTCTCCATAACCGGTCTCACCATCCTGTGTTCAGGGTTCTCTCCTTGCTCTTTTTTGGATACTTCCCAGGGGATATGTGTGATTCCAGGACCTTTATTCTTACACCTCACCTCTTCTGTTTCTGTGATTGGGTTGAACCATCCTTATTTTCTTTATTCTTGATGAGGGCTGACTGGAGCAGAAGCAAACCAGAGGGGTTCAGTAGCTTCCTGACCCCACAATCCCACCCTAATCCCACTCCCATCCCTGCTCTGCCAGTATCCTGGCAGGGTTCAAGCTTACAGAGTGCCTAGTCCCACCCAGACTGGTCCCCAAGCCCCTCCCAGCCTGCCAGGACAAAGGTGGGAGGCAGCTTGTGTGTCTGGGGTGGGGCTTGGCCTGTGCACTGGCCAGACCTAGTCTTTTACACTTAATAGTTGCCTGTCATTATTGATTTGATGCTTTTAACAACCACTAAAACAAAACACCAGAATCCCACTAGAAGTTCCAGCAAAATGTCCTTCTGATAAGTTCTACTAATGCTATAGTATGAATTCTGTTCTATGAAATCTATTTTATGATCACTTTGAATCACATGATACACCATTATATAGCTTTGTCTAAGCATTATCTAAAAGCTGTAGAAGAATTTGACCACTTTGATGAGTTTTTCTCTAGTTTTACTAACTGCAAACATATTTTGGACCAATTTTATGGCCGGATGATTATACCTAATAAAATTTTAAATATAAGTCATCTTTTTCATATATTAGTTTGATTTTCTGGTTTGATTTTCTATGTACATGAGTATGTTTCTTATTTTAATGGTACATTTCCCCCTAGAATGACCACATTATAGTCATCCAAAGTCTAGTATACCTTAAGGTATATTCCTGGTGCTGTCCTATGGATTTGGGCAAATTTATAAAGGCATTTATCCTATACAGAGTATTTTATTTGCCTTAACATTCCTCTGACTCCCCTTTGCAACCCTCAACCCCCAACCCTGGGAAAAAACTGATATTCTACTATTTCCCTAGTATTGCCTTTCCAAAATGGTATATACTTGGAATCATGCCATATGTAACCTTTTATAATTGACTTCTTGCATGTAATATATGCATTTAAGTTACCTACACTTCGCATGGCTTGATAGCTTACTTTTTGTTAGCAATGAATCATATTCCATTGTGTAGCTGCACCACACTTTTTTATTTTGTTATCTCTACATACGTGTGTGTATGTGTGTATATGTGTGTATGTGTATCTGTCTACCAATTTGCTTTTTCTAATGAGCAATGGCAAGTTCCTGTTATACATTTTTGCAAGATTTGATGTTTTCAATGTTGTAATTATTCATCATTCTAATTGTGTAGTGGTATCTCATTGTTGTTTTAATTTATAATTCCCCAGGGACATATGATGTAAACATGTTGATATATATATATATATATGTATGTATGCTTATATATATATGTATATATATATATATATATGTATGCTTACTTACCATATGTAGTATCTTCTTTGCTGAGATGTTAAGACCCACTTTTTAATCTGATTACTTACTTACTGTTCAATTATAAGCATCTTTTGTATATTTTGGAGAAAATTCCTTTTTTCAGACAACATTTTTCTAAGGTTTTCTTCCATTCTGTGACTTTTCTCATAACAGTTTATCTCAATTACTTTATCTTGATTTTTTTCCTATGTTCTTTTAGGAATTTTATAGTTGTTGATTTTATATATTGGTCTTTAATTCATTTTCACATAATTTTTCTGATGGCTTAAGATGTTTGTCTTAACATTTTTGCCTGTGAGTATTGAATGGTTTCAGGACCACTCACTGAAAAGATAATCTTTGTTTTCTTTAATTGTCTTTGCCTCTTTGTCACTTTTGTTGACTATATAGGCTTATTTCTGTGATCTCTTCTCTGTTCCACTGGATTACTTACCTGTTCTTTCTCCAATACCACATTTTCTTGATTACTGTAGTTTTATAGTAAAAGTGGAAGCTGGTTGACATCAGTCCTCCAAATTTGTTCTGTTAAGTACTATATTGATCATTTGTCTCTCCTTATAAACTTTAGTATCATTTTGTTGATACCCATAAAATAAAATTTTGGTATAACATTGATGCTATAAAGTTGAGAAGACATAATGTCTTGACAACGTCGAGTTCTCTTTTTCATGAACATGAACTAACTTTTTTACTTAGTTCTTTGATTTTGTTGATCAGAACTTTGTAGTTTTCTTCATGTAGATCTTATACATATTTTGCTGATTTATCCCAAATATACTTCATATTTTTAAATTCTAATTAAATGGTATTGTATTTTTAATTTCAGATTTAACTTGTTTATTGTTGATAATGTAGGAAAAGCAATTTACATTTGCATACTAACTTTGTATCCTGAAATCTTACTATCATTGCTTATTAGTTTGTCTATTGTTTCAGATTTTCTGTCTTGATATGATTCTTTTGTAACTTATTTTAATAACTTTATCTCAAGAAGGGATTCTTTATATATTATGAATTATTAAAAAGTGAGAAATGAAATTAATTCCCACAGATTTAGAATTTGGGGCCACCTTATGGAGATTTTATAAGGTAGAAATTCAGTACTTTGTTGGATAAGGGAACAAGATTTAGTAACTAAATAATTTCAAAGTGGGTGCAATATTAAAGAGCTAAATTATTGCAACAGTGACAAAAAATCTAACCAGTTTCTTAAAGCACAAAGAAGTACATATTTTTTCATATGGAAGAACTTTTTTTTACTTAATATGCTTATCAGAAGCCTGTGTTTTCTCCATTTTCTGTTATCTGCTAGGGTATAAAAGTGGGCTCTCTGTGAAAGCTGGCCTCATCTGTATTTGTGTTCTTGTTGTATATGAAATTATGGACCAGGTAAAACACAAGCATAAGTAGTAATGCAGCTTTGGCCCTGCAATATTTCAAGTACCAGATCTGGGATTGGCAGATGGTGGACACATCTAACTCTAAAGGAGATTGCAAAAACAAAGAAATAGGATAGCTACAACTCTATTACTGTGAAAGAAAGAACTTAATGGGTTAGACAGTGATTTTTTTAACTAGCTATTTAAAAAACAGGGGATGATGATGATGATGATGATGATGATGATAATGATGATGACATTGAACCATACATACTGTTACCGTTTATTTTAAATTTAATCTAAGCTTATATGTGTTTATAAATTTCTTACTATAAGGAAAAGTTTCTTTCTTTGAAAATGGTTGCATCCCAATAGAATAGAGCATAATACTTCTTTCATAAACAAATTTCATAATGTGCATTCTATGATTTCATATTATGATTTTCTCATAGTGAAGCCACAGCTTAAAATCATTTACAAGGCAATATGATCACAAAAACTTCAAGATTTTATTGTTTTCTGCATTTTTAAAGCTGTCTCATCTAAAACCTAAATTAATACCATTTTAGTGACATTATTTTGTAGCTTTTATTTACATGAGATATGTTTATGCAATGTCATATTAAATTACATTAGTATAATAATGAACACAACTGGAAGAGCACATTTAGGAACAGCTGATTCTACTTATACACCCAGCTCACCTGACAGGAGCCAAAGGGATTAGACCTTTATAATCTGCCTACAGTATGAGAATCTCTTGTGCAAGCAGTATCAGTCCCTCCATGAAGACAAGGGAGTACTGAATGTCAGTTAATATAAGGGGGTGGTTAAACAGATATTAAACAACAGAGATCTTTACCTTAATTGGAGATTTTTCTTTTTGGTGCCATATGTTCCTACAAATAATAGGAGAATAAAATATTTTTATGTTAACTATTAGTATGAGAGGACAGTTGTAGAACAAAAAATATGTCTACATTTGTGCATATGCATGATCTATATATTTTGTATGTAAGAATTGTGATATTGCACCTACTTCGATTCTATTTAACTATAGATTTGCTGTTGAAAGGTGTACTTAATCTAAGCATTACTAGGCAATAGCTATGATCGCAGTCTTAATTTAAGTGAGATGCATCATTTCCAGGGCAAGAAAACAGTGTTCCAGTTACTTACTTATTGTTACTAGCCCCTCACAAAGAAGTTCCTCATCTGATAAAGGTGAGAAAAATCATCATATAAACCAATGTATTCTTTAATTCAGTAGTTCTCAGACATTCTCAACAAGCAATATCAGTAATATAAGAGAGTGTGCTTTGAGAAAATTGTAGTATGCACCCCAAACCCACTAATTAGAAACTAAATAGAATGGGGCAATCTGTTATATCAAGTTCTCAAAGAGCTTGTAGGGGAGAGCAAAAGCTATTTCCCAAGCCCACTGCACCTCACTTTCAACTAATAGGAATGACAGTTCTGTTTCTGTCTGTGCAGAATTTATTTCACATTCTTCTTCCCCTCACTTTTTTCTCAAACTTGACAATTTATTGACAGCAACCCCACAGCCCAGCCCTCCATAACTGTTACAGCAATGAGCCTTCTGTATTGCATGTTGTATGGGTTCTAGACTCATCATTTTACTAATGTTCCTTTATTTGCTATTGTTTATTCTTGTATAATAACTTTAGGAAACAGTGTTTTGAAATTAGAAAACACACATCACACACACAAAAAGACAATAGCCAGTCCTTAAAAAAAGAGCATTTTTCTGCGTTATTTTTATTATATGATTTTATATGTTAAGCATTTGCTGTTCATGTCCTGCATATCCAGTCTGATGCCATGTTTTAGGGGAAACAGAACTTTTTCAATATATGCTCAAATATTTTTTATCTTACACTTTAGGATTGGATCCCAAAGTTACACGATGCTGCCAATCTTACACAACTTCTACAATGACAGTTCCATAATGTAATGATGTAGATTTTTCTATAAAGTTCACCCATGTGATGCTATTACTTTCAACTAGTAATTTCTGAATGGATTTCCAAGATTGGTGCCATTTTAATATGTATCCTTAAATCATTCATTTCAGAAAAATGTTAGTTTATTATTTTTAGTTATCCTTTAGATTAAGTGTTTTAGTTTATAAGTATCATAATAATTTTTCCTTAAATATACACCATCAGTATTGCTACCATGAATACTATTGAAATAGTTCTTTAGTTTTCTGACATTCTCAAAGACAATAATTGACCAATCAGGCTTTTATCAAAATATACTATAGTATTTTCTCCAGTGATTTAAAATGTTTGCCAGAGTCTCACTACAAAATCTGCATAAATATTTTTGATGAAATTATTTTCCAGTTGGTTTTCTCGGTTACTTTCAAATCAAATAATCATGATGAGTTAATTTAAAAACTGAAACAAAACAGTTTATAATTCATTATTTCACAGAGGTATGCCTATTTCATGACAACTACACCTTTATTATTGGCATAATAGAAAAAAAGCTCTTGTGGTGAAAAATGAGAAGAAATTAAGTTGGCAGTTTAGAATGGGGAATGACACTTAAAGTGAGCTCTGTGATTCATGTAGAATAATCTATCCTTCTAACATATTCAGCAGCTAATTATAATGCTCCTCTAAATCAATCTGTTTTATAACCATATTTTTTAAAAGACTACCCTTCAAAAGCTAAATATAACCCCAGACTCCTCAAAATTAGAGTGTTTCCAGGAATATGGTGACTTTAAAGAAATGTTCTAGATGTCAAATTTGGACTCATTAACTAGAGAAGTGATAGTGCTCTGTGAATCAAGAATTCTTATACAATAAATTGCAATTAGGATTCTGAACAAAACCTTACAACTTTTCCTAATTTTAAAGGCATTATTGCTTCTTGTTTGAGTGTCAGTTTACCTCCTGTGCTTATATTTGTGCATTTACCTATAGTCTACTCCGATGGTGATATAATAACTGTACCTTTTTACCTAAATAATTAAGATCTTTTCTCTAGGTTACTATGAAAAGCAATTTGTCTCATCATCCCTTTACATGTTAAAGTAAAATAAAGGAAAATATCTAGTACTAAATATCTTTTGACATATTGATCTAAATTGTCTCTTACTTCTCTAATATTTCTGGATGTTGCTTCTGAACAATAAGAAAAATAGAAACAATAATCCTTGTATTATATATCTTCAATCAAGACTTACTACCAAACTAAGTCTATCCTATTCCTTAAAGATAATGTCCATCTTAAAAATATATCAATTGTTCTGTTTCTTTAAATAGGCAATGACAATGGACAAAGAACCTAAAGAAAATAGTATATGTATTCAAGAACCTACAAAATTAACATAGCTTAACTTCCCATTAGTCATCATACATTGAAAATGTTAAATTATGGCCCTGAAACACCTTTAAACTCCAGCTTTATGATTGGGTATGTAGAGTACAGCATCATTCACTTTTCTGTGTTAAACCATGCATTCAGTTGTTTCCATTTATATTGCATCAAAGCAGTTGAAATCCAATTGAAAAGTTTCTTTAGACAGCCATTGTGTGGGAACATGATGTCAATATTAATAAAGGCTGAATTTCCCCCTGGCTCACTTCTTACAGATAAGCTTTTCAATAATACACTGCTTGCACCAAAGGTCTGATGGGACTGGGAATAGTAAAAAACACTAATAAAAGAATGTTGAATGTTTTTATATTAAATTTCCCCACAGGCAAACTGAAAAGCCTACTTAGAGAACGCCAATCAACATGGCACTTATTAAATGTAACAAGAGTCCTGTTACAACAGATCTTTAAAGCCCTAAAAATGAATTAGAAAATAGACAAAAGACAATTGCAAATTCATTTTTAAATGCAAACACTGGACATCTCACTTGATATGCACTAAACTGACCCTGACTTATTTGATCTTCAAAAACTATCTATTTATGGGAACTCACGGCATTTAAAATTCCTTTACTTTAAGGAAGTAGTGACTCTTTTACCTAAATTAAATTTAGATGTCTTACTAAGCTATCCAACAGAAATTAAAAACCTATGTAGAAATTAAATTGCAGTCTACTTATTTGAAAGACATAAAAAATAGAGCAGAGTAGTAACTAAAATATTAAATGGATAACTTGAAGATGAGGAAGCAACTGTTTAGATGAATTAATATGACCCTAGCAATATGTGGTATAACTTTGAACAAAATAAACATTTGAGGGGTTCTTGAATACCATTTCAACATAACAACTTGGGGTTTGTCCTCAATTCACAGACTTATCAAACATCACTTTTATCTGAAGTTTAGCAATATCAAGGTGATGACAAATATATTAAATCTGCCCATCTTTGAAAAGTTGAACTCCAGACTGAGACTTACTTGGTTTTAATAATAAAACATAATTAATTACTATCATTAGTTATTTCTAGCATATATAAGAAAAAATGGGGATAAGTCATTGAGATTTCAAGGTAAAATGCAATGGCATAGAAGTAATTTTTTTTTAATTACTGATTCAAGGTTTCTGTTAAATATAATGATTGCTTTTCCTTTGGAAAACACAAAACTTCCCACAAAATATAATTAACTTTCTAAATGTCAAGGGAGATAAGACTTTTTTCATCTGGTAAAGTGGGCATAATGATGAGAAATTCCAAAATTACATAAATATACTATAGCTTTTCAAATCAACAAAAATGTGTAGATTATGTACTATGTACTTATAGCATTCTAGGTCTGATACATTATATAAAGTATGTACACTATTCTAGGACAATGTATAAATGTTTGGGATGCATTTAGTTATCCAGCATGCATTTGGTTATCCTGGTGGTTTTCTATATAAAAAACTTGAAATTTAGATAAAATTTACAGAAGATAACAGAGCTCCCAAATTTCAATTGGCAAATTAAGAGGTAAAGTTTGTCTTTATAGAATTTTGAATAACTTGACAGCATGACTTTCACTAAATTTTATTTTATAATTTCTGTTTGCTAAGATAAAATATAATTGGTTAGGACAAAAATATTTTATTAAGAGTTTTTAAGTATTTCTTTTCAAATTCCATTTAAATGCTCATTGTAGAAAGGATTTCAAAAACTTTTGTACAAGTGGTAGATTTTTTATCTCTTCTCAGTTCTTTAATTATATTACAACTTACCCATTAAATGAAATATAGTAAGGTTATTTTTCATTCACCCATATTTTACTTACTGTTAACATTTTTTGTTAGTTCACAGAGTATTCTAATCTTTATATTATCACTGATAAGAATTTGTTGTGGATATAGAACTTTTTATCTTATCTATTTGTTGATTTTTAAGATTTCTTTTTTTGCTTTGGGTTGTGGAATTATGATAACTGTAGTATAATTATTTTCATTGTAAGTTCTTATAGGAAAAGATTATTAATAAACTCTCTTTGAATCCTTTCTGGTGACTCTCATCAAACCTCACCCATGAAGATACTTAAAATGTACTCAATATTAATAATGATTATTTTTCCCCCTGAGGAGAATGCTGATACACATACATGTAATGAACTGAATTTGAAAAATATTCACACTTTCAAAATTATATAATATAACAAATCTAGTGTTTCCATTTTGAACTTTTATTCTTGTTACAATTAAAATATGTTGAGTCTGGTCCAATGCTCTTTTATTAGCTTTTTATAAATGACAAGATTTAATTTAACTACCCACAAACACATTTCACTATTTTCTTAAACAATGGTGACAAAGTGGTGTGATATTTTTATTCCTTATTCTTTGGAATTTTTTTTATGACATTTATAATCTGATAGTTGATTTCTAAGTGTGAGTAGTTTTGTTTTCCAAGTGAGTAGAGAAAGATGTTCAAGGGTAAATGAAACTAGAAATCAGATGAGCATGCAATTTTAGAAAATCTCTAGGTTTTTCTCTTTTCTTTTGATCTAAAATGAAACATCACAAAAGCATATGTTTCTCATACATGCAGGAATATTCACTATAATCACTTACACAAGTTCTTAGAGCATCTGCTCACATTGGTGTGTTAAGAGTTCTTACATTTGATCTCATTGGTGGACCTGTACTAGCATTCCAGAAGATTAAATAATGTATACATAGTTGCTTTCTACACTACTAGTGTATTATCACTCCTTGCTGATAAACTGAAACTTGACTTTATTCCTCATTCATATAATTCAAATTATTTAAATGCCAGTATAATCTGGATATGAAGTAGGTAGATATATAGGTATAACTTTTCACATACCTGCATATGTATAAAAATTTATACTGAACATTTCTGTTTTCTCTGGATTTCTATTTCTTCTTAGTTATGAATGGTGAAACTATATATTTAAAGTAACTAGCAACTTACATTATTTTGATTTTCTCTACAGGTATATCACTGCTTGGTTTTATTATTACTCAATTACTACAAATAAAGATTCCAAAAAGTGATATTTTTGAAACTCAAGTGCAGGGCTGAATTTATACAAACACAATATTGCTTTTTGCCCTCTGTATATAATATTCCACTGTAGTTATATGTGTTTATATATTACAAAACTTTCCTTTGATTACTTCTGTTACAAATTCATAATAATATTTGGATTATGTGCCAAAGCATGAATACTAATTTTTAAGAGTACTCAAAACAAGATAAAGTAATATAACATTGCTATTAATGTTCCTTTGCTTAAACTCAGTTTAGTACATGATCATAAATGTAGAGAAACAAAATTTCTATGTAAACACAAGATAAGGGTCAAAGGTATTTGAAAATTAAGCATCACAATGGATTGTGTTTGTTTCATGTAGTTTTAATAAGTTAATAATACTTTAAAATGAACATCTGAACATGTCAAACAATCTATATTCAAACAGAAATCAGAAAATTGAAAAGCAAATTATTCTGAAGTGCTTCTAAGTTTCACCCACTCCTGTCGCTGACGTTTCTTTTCCTGTTACTAAATTTGACAAAAAGGAAAGAACCCTGGAAAGGAATGAAAAAGGGTTTTTTGTTTGTTTGTTTGTTTTTGTTTTTTAACCTAAACTTTTGCGCTTAGTTTCTTCTGTCTGTAATAGAGTCAATTTACCTGGTTATCATAGGAAATCAGATAACTAAAAACTGTGACTAGGTAAATTGGCTCAAAAGTCCAAAAAGAAAAACTTTATTTGATCTTATATATAAAATTGGTTATCTATGAAAACATACAAGGCTAAACTAGAAAACAATGCTCAGAGCATTTACCTAACCCTAAATGAGTTTAATTAGGTGTTTTATAGGCACAATTAAATCATTTGTATGGTAACCTGGTCTAGTGACTAGGACACTGATTTGAAGTAAAAACTCAAGTCTGTTTTAAATACCAGTACTATTTATACTCCTCAGGGAAATTTTTCAAGTTTATATCCACAATTTTCTAACTGAAAAATATCTACCACCAGATTAAAGGACATCAGAGAGTAAATAATGTTTGCCCTCACCTCCAAGGAGGGAAGCACATAGAAATAGAGATAAAAGTTTAAAACATAACTGATATTGTAATATTCAAGTTGAAAGTTCACAAAGTAAAGGGACAAAGATGACATTCATTTCAGCTTTTTTCTCTCTCCCTGAATATTTGATTTATATGACTCAAAAGGTTAATCTTAGTAAAAGCACAAGGAAAAGACAGTTATCCAAGTGACATTTTTAGATATTCTACAGGCATGATATATTAAAGGGTGTGCTGAGGAATCTAAAGAATATTGGAAAATTCCACACATCACCAGTTGTACCAACTCCAACTTCTTGGCAAAGGTATGGAAGGATCAACCTGGAAAGCCATCATGATAGTTGGAATTTGATTGGAAGAGACTATAAGAAAATAATAACTACAAAACAGTTCTTTTAAAATATAAAGTACTACTGGGCACCTATACTATAACTCGTAACCGTTCTCTAAATTATCAGTCAGACACAAGATGAAGAATTCTGGTAAAGTGAGAAAAAAGTTGATTAAGATGTCTTCAAGGAATCTGAAGTCTTATGAGGCAGACATATTTAAACATGTAAATAGTGCAAGGCAGAATAAAGTAATTGCCATTTAGAGGTTCAAAGTGCTTTGAGAGCCCATAGGAAGAAGTAATTAATTCTGACTTGTACTGTGGGGAAAGCTCCGTGGAAAACAGCCTTTGAAAAGGGCCTTGAAAGAGATGTAGTAATTTGGTGAGTAGAGAAAGAGAGGACGCTCCATTCAGACACAGGAACATCAGCAAAAAGGCACAAAGCTCAGGCCTCTCAGAGCCAAACTAACCATATATTTTAACTGAACATTTCTGTGACAATAAAGTAGTAATGAAGAGTCTGATTTTTGTGTATTCTTTTTCCTTTTATATTTTAATGCAACAATTTATCTAGGATTCTTGGAGCCCTGGAAAAATTCTTTAGAATGTTTATTATAAAGTACTTTTTCTTGTATTTTAATACTTGCATGATTCAAATATAATAATATTTACAACTATTTAATTTTAATTATTATGTGTATTTACAGAATGTACATAACTTCACTTCTCATATGTAAATACTTTCTAGTTTAGTTTATAGATGGAACGCATTTATATAAAGCAGACCTTGTTTTTCTATGAAATTTGAGATGCATTTAACCAGATTGCTAGAGTTGAAATGTTTGGTAAGGAAGCAGTAAAATAAACATCAACATCACTTCATGTTGGATAGTTAAATGAGATATAAAATGAAATGTGAAGCCTAACTTTCAGCATTTGTGACACTGTTCTACCCACCAAGTTTGTAACTTTTACCTTCCAGTTATCTTGCTGTAGGAAAAAGGAAAAGAAAGCCTTTTCTTCTTTCATGTTTAGAATAATTTTTCAAAACATTTATACCACATAAAAATTTGTATCATTATTTTAAATATTACTTGAATGTTTGGGAAACAAGGAGCCAATGCTTTCTTCATTGGTTTATTAATAGTTAGTTATTTTAAATAGAAAATATTGTGGTTCAGATAGAGTTGGTACCTGAATAATAAGATTGTTCAAGGGAATAAAGGACCTTGTTATTTAAAAATGTTTCTTCTTATAGCTACTACTAAAACTAGTTCTACTTACATTTTATTGGTCATTATTTTTAAAGAGGAATCATAAAATAAATTCATTTATTTTTATTTTTCTTGTTTTGCCTACAAATTTTCAGTGTATACTCTAAATGCTACAGTAAGCAAGCTCAATGTAATTACCAGGAACCATGAAAATATACTTATTATCCTTTATGCCTGCACAGTCTAAAGTCTATACCTGGACCCAGATTGAAGGTTTAAAAGCCTGGTCTGGCAATCATCTTGGGCAGATACACTAAGGCATGACAGAGAAACAGGTTCCTGAACTAACAGGACTGAAAGACAAGCAAACACCATGTGGAAGTTTCTGAGACATCATCATATCCAGTGTTCCAAGACAGAAACTAGAGGCAGCAACAAATAGGTTACATCCTTCAGGATACAGAGCCTGGATAGAGACCCTGGACCATTGGGGCCCACCTAAGCAGTTTTGTTAGGTGACCCAGTGAACACTTCTCAGTCAAGGACAGGGATATGCTAAGGACATCTGTCTGTATAGCAGAGTTTCTTCAGATTGCTGACACTCAAGGCTGTGAACTGATAAAACACAGAAATAAAATAAGACGGAACAATATCTTTTCTTCCTGATGATTCTTCACTGCTTTTTACTTCCAAATATCTAGGAATGGAGTTGAAAGAATACTAATAGAGATACTATTTTAATGCAGCCCTATGTTTGTCTAGGATAGAAATAAATTATGTTGAGGGAAATTGCATTTATTACAGAGATATGGTAACTTAGATTTAAGTATATACTGCTATGTGAATATGTAGATCTGAATAATTTTATTCAACTTGTCTATCATCCATCTGTGTATGCATGTATATATTTATGTATGTATATATATGTGTCTATCTGTGTATGTATGTATCATCTGTCATCTATCCTTCATCTATTTTTCATCTACTACCTATTTATCTACCTTCTTATAGTTTTACTGTTTTAGCACTTTTCAGGTACTAAGCACAAAGATGCTTTCCTCAATATTGGCCTAGATGAAGCAGCGGTGTAGGTTTAAAGAGCAGACTACAAAGAAATAAAAAAGATACTCTTTTAGCTTTGCTAATGACAATTTGCATGTAGAATTCATGTGTTCACTATAAAGAAGAATGTAGGGAAGACTATTTTGGACATTAATTGTGGTACCTTACTGATCTTTACCAACTCTTGTTCTGAAGTTAAACTAATCCAGTCAAAATATGGAAGTAATTTTAACATTAATAAAGTCTTCATATGTTTTGGGGTACTTTATTATTATTCCATGGATAAAATATGATTTTAGAAATTTGTTTCTTTTAATATATGGGAAATTTATTAGTTAGATTATTGAAAATGGTCACATGATCTGTTTGTTTGTTTTGAATTTTTTTTAACAGAATGAAAGTTAAGAAATTCTAGTTGTTCACATAGAGCATCTGTATGCCTCGGTGTGTCGTCAAACATATCCATAGCCTTCTGGTGGCATGGGCTGTAAGTAAAGAAGAAGTTTCTATAAAGTATCTCAAGGTCTTCAAGATTCTAATTGCATATCTTCTTATTTTACTTCTCACATTTATTTTCCATTCCCATTTCAATCTTAACCAGTATTCATTGCCTTGTGCCTCCACATTGTACAATGCTCAAAAATGAATGAAATAGTTTACTTGATCCAGATTTTTTAAATGGGGTGGAAAATTTTCAAATAAAAGTCCCATGATGGAAGAGACGCATCGTAATTAATGTGCAAAAATATGTCGGTAAGCATAATCTAATAACACTTCTGTGAATTGGAACTGTTATTTCATTCATTCATAAAACAATTACTGGGTGCTTGTTACATACAAAGTAACCTTTAGGTTCAGAGAAGAACAAGTCCTTCTCTTTGTTTATACAGTAACTAACAAAACAAGCATATATCAGTCAGTGATAAGTGCAACAGAAATAAGCAAAGTAAGATAAGTGGACTGTTTGGGAGGTACTTTTTAGATACAGTGGTTCAAGAAATCTTCTCTCTAGAGCAGGGAAATAGGACCATGTAGCATCTTGTAAGGACTCTGGCTTACATTAGAAAAGGTACCAGTAGGAAGTGGATATGTGAGGCACAGGATGTGACTACACTTTTTGAAGAATCACCCTGGCTTTTCTTCACTGAATAGACTGCAGGAAGGTAGAGTGGGATTACTAAGGATATAGATTTAATAACCTGGGAAATAAATGATGGTAGTTTGGAGCAAGATGTTAGCTATAGATCTTGCTGGATTATATTTCATATAATCCATTAATGGAGTTAATGTATCACCTTTATTTTTGTGCCTAATTCATGTAGTAGTTTTTTTCTGCAAACTCTTAAGTTAGTGGCTTGAAAGGACATAGCAATTATTTGAGTGTGTATTAGTTTCCTCAAGATAGAAGTTGTCTAAAAGTAGGGTACCCTTCCAGTCTCTCTTATTTTTGGTGTTTAGCATACTAAAGCTACTCAATATATACCTGTAGCTGTGTATCCTTTTGGAAAATGACTAACATAGTTTTTAAAGACAGTTTCAAAAACAGAAAAAAACAACCTGGATTATGGAATTATTTGGAAATATTTTCTAGAGAAATCAATGATCTCATAGTGATAGGAGAAAATTAAAAGTAAATGCAAATAAAAGAATTCCTTAATTACTTATAGCCACATGACTTTCATGTATCCTTCATGTATATTATTGTGTATATATTATTTATTTTTTCCAGTTTTATTGAGAAATAGCTGGTATCAATCACTGTGTAAATTTAAGACATGCTGCATTAAGGTTTCATTTAACATATTTTGTGAAATGATTACTATAATGTTTTCAGCTAACACCCCTCTTTTAATATAGATCAATCAAAAGAGAAAAAGAGGGGAAAATGTTCATTCGTGGTGAGAATGTAGGATGTACACTCTTACCAACTTTCCTGTATACACCTAGTTAGTTACATATCCCTCGTTAGCTAATCATTATGTTGTACATTACATTCCCAGGACATATTATCTTATAACTGGGAGTTTGTGTTTTTAGGCCACTTTCCTCTAATTTCACCTCTCCCTACTATGTGACTCTGGTAACCACAAGTCTGTTCACTTTATCTGTAAATTTTGAATTTTTTACATTTCACATGTGTTATCACATAATATTTCTCTGTCTGACATTTCAGTTGGTGCAATGTCTTCAAATAACCATATTGCTTTAAAAAGTAGAATTTCTTCCATTTTTAAAACTGAGTACTATTTCATTATATAAAAATGACTGCTATTTCAATATCAAATCAATTATTTTATTTTGGTTTCTGATTTATTTTATTTTGGTTCACTGAAATATTTTATTTTCATTTATTGAAGTTATTTTGTTGATAACTTCAACTTCAGCTTGCTTTAACATGTTTTTAAATTGAATTTCAATATGTATATCTTTGACAAGTATATACAACTTGGAAAGTAATACTTTTTTTTCCATTTAGAGATTATGCAGTCCATTTGGTGAAAATTTGGTATTATAATCAGTCTTAAATTTAATAATATTTTTCATTGATAATTTAGGTTTCCATGATTGACACCTTAAGACCACTTCTCTATAGCTCCCCTCCTCAAAAAACACATGTATTCAATTAAGAAACTATTTCTTAATCAAGGAATTGTGGCAAATTTTGAAGAGAAAGACTATTTCCAAAATACTGGGTATATTATCATGTGAAAGGCGTAAAGAAATATTTCAATAAAGCAATTTCATTAACTCACTTTAACTACATATTCTCACACTTTTGAATAAAACTTTCCTTTGTAACACACTTTTTATTCAGACCACATGGAAAAGGCTGCTGTATGACATGTGTAATATTAATGTTTCTTTAATAAGGTCTAAACATTTAATACAGTAAAATTAAGTTTTTTAGGCAAATGTATTTTATTTACTTTTTATCATTTTTGGTATGTCATCAGTGTTTTGGAATCTATTTTCTTGTTATTTTTTATCACACAGCAAATGTGTCAACCTAGCAGGGTTAAAGTGTAGTATTAAACTATGTGGACAAAGGAAAAATCATAGTTGTAACATTGCTTCGAAAAATTGTTTTCTCACTGAAATTATAGCTTACTTTTCTATAGCTACCCAAAGTATTTTTAGGAGTGTACTACAGGAGAAATTCTAATTTCACAGCACACATGGTTGAGGAAATGAAATATATCATTTATAGAACCATATGAAGTTGCTAACACTTCATTTCTTTTGATTTGAAAAGAATGGAAATGTTATAATCATTAATGTAAATATCAACATTTATTCAAAGATCATTTCAACTCTTTTACCCAACTTCTTTTCATTTCTTTGCTTAATTTCCTCATTTTTTCATTATAAAAGTGAAGGAGAACCTGAGTCTTCTGATTGTCTTGACTATATTTCACTAGGAAGTTATTCTTGCATATCATTAGAAATGATTTTCCTACTGAAACTATGACATGCAAAACAAATGAACCAAGACAACTCCTTCACACCATGTACAATAAACAAATCAAACTTGGATGTAAGACTAGAAACTATAAAAAACAGAGGAAAATTTGGGCTAAACTTTCCAAGTCTTACACTTCAGAAATTCTTTTAGGACACATCAACAGATGGTTAAAAAAAATACAGGAAAATATAAACAACTGGGACTACAGCAAACTGAAAAGCTTCTGCACAGCAAAAGAAACAATAACCCAAACAAAAAGAAACCAGACCAGAAGAGAGAAAATGTTTGTCTTCCATACAAATGATAAGGGTCTGATAACAAGTAAACACAAAGAACTTACACAACTTAACAAAATAAAATGTCCAGTCAAAAAATGGGGAGAAGAGTACTGAGTGTGTTTGAATGGGGGAGCCTGGCGAACTGCCCTGACGGACGAACAGCAGCCTCCACACCGAAGCCCAGCTTGCGGGCTGAGCCGCACGGCGGCGGGTTCTCACCGGCAACAGGGAACCAGAGGTCCCTCGACCACCGCACCAGCAGCTGACTGAGGGCTCCACGGAGTTCAGGTGAGGTCCCTTCCCTGACTGCCCCCTCAGGCGGCATCGGGTCGCACCCGGTTGCAAGGAAACGGTCCTGAAACAAAGGCGCAGGTCTGCATTTTGCAACCGAAAGAAGCCTTCCAGGCCAGATTAAAGCAGTACCGAGTGTGTTTGAACTGGGGGAGCCTGGCGAACTGCCCTGAC
>PVHY01013816.1:0-40225 GCA_004024945.1 Uropsilus gracilis
CCAAGAACCAACTGTTAGACCCTCAAACATCAATAATTACTCTAAATGTCAATGGGCTAAACTCATCAATCAAAAGACACAGAGTTGCAGAATGGATTAAAAGACAGAACCCAACATTCTGCTGCCTCCAAGAAACGCATCTGACCCCAAAAGACAAGCACAGATTGAAGATAAAAGGATGGAAAACAATTCTACAAGACCCTTCTCACTTGTATGGAGGGTTTTTTCCTATTTGGCTAGGTGTCTTTTTGTTTTGGTTACTATCTCTTTTGCTATACATGAGCTTTTTAGTTTGTTGTAATCCCAGCTGCTTAAATTTTCCTTTATTTTTTTTGCATCTGCAGATGTGTCCTGAAAAAAGATTTCTGAAGTGCTTTGCCCATGTTTTCTTCTATATAATATACGGTTTTAGGTCTTATGTAATAGTCTTTTATCCATTTTGAGTTGGATTGTATATGGTGTGAGGGAGTTGTCTAGATTCATTCTTTCTCATGTAGCAGTTCAGTTTTCCCAGCACCATTTGTTGAAGAAGAGACTAGCCTTGTTCCATTGTTTGTTTTTTGCTTATTTGTCATAGATTAGTTGATCATACATGTTTGACTTTATTTTTGGGCTTTCAATTCTGTTTCATTGACCTATATGTCCGCTTTTATTCCAGTACCATGCTGTCTTAATTATTATAGCTTTTCAAAATATTTTAACATCTGGGAGTGTAATCCCTTCATCTCTCTCCTTTTGGCCTGGAGAGCATTGGGTATTCGTGTTTTGTTTTTTTATTCTATATGAATTTCAATAGTATTTGTTCTATTTCTTTAAAGAATGTCATTGAGAGTTTTATTGAAAGATCATTGAATCTGTAGATTATGTTTGGTAAGATGGCCATTTTGATAATGTTGATTCTTCTGCTAACAGTTTTATTATGTTACATTTTTGACAAAATACTTGAATCTGTCAAAAGCCCAGAATGTCACAACCCCCTAATAAAGCAAAAGAGTGAACAAGACCTTATAATGTAAAAATATTATTTAATTTCTCCTTTGATTACCTATACATCCTAAATGCAGTCATTCTTGTTGGAGAGAAAATGAGGGGATTTTGATATAGAACCTTAGGAAAAGACAATAACATGAAGACTGAGCTGACAGAGATGCATCCACAAGCTAAGGAGAACTGACAGCCACTTGAGTCTTGAAGATGTAAGGAATGGATTCTCTCCAGACTCTAGAGGGATTGTTATATTTGTCTTCAGAGAATAAGTTTCTGTTTTTAAGTCATTAAATTTGCAGTAGTTTATTGCAGCGATTGTAGTACAGTAGTACAGTGCTATTCAGAATTCACTACTTATAAAGAGATGTTATTGTGGTTTGAAGGGAAATTTTCTGAAACAAATTCTCAAGAAACATCAGTAATTTCTTAAATTTATACTTTATTTTTAATATTTCTCTTATGACCTCATTGTCTTCAGCAGATCCCAGCTTATGGGATCATCTTATGAATTATCTGTACAATTGTTTTATAGCTGAGTAGTGTTCCTTTGATATGTCCCACAATTTTTTATACAGTCATCTGTTAGTGAGCATTCGAGTTATTTAAGTGTCTTAATAGTTGTGAATAAATCTTTTTGGATTGATGTTTTCATATTCTTCAAATAAATATCTAGGTGAAATATTACTGGGTCAAAATGTATTTAGATTTTAAACTTTAAAGAATCTCAGCCAGGCGCAGTGGCACGCTACTGTTGTCTAAGTGTTGTGAGGCAAGAGGCCTCTGATTGCTTGAGTTCGAGGGTTTGAGACTACTCCAGCTAACATAACGAGACCTGGTCTTGAAAAAGCAGGTGGGTGTGGGTGCACATGCCTGTATTCCCAGCTACTTGTGAGGCTGAGGCTGGGGATCGCTTGAGTCCGCAGGATTGGGACTGTCTGGATTAATATATCTGAAGTCTAATATCTACCTTTTGCACTCACTAGTTGTGTTATCACACATCATATAACCTCTGGAAAATTCCACTGCATATGCTCATGAGAGAAAAAATATATTGTTAAATTTTACATTTAGAAATGGTGCTCTAGTCTTTTTTGAAAATGGTTTTGATTTTACAGACTCCCTGATAAAATAAGAGTTGACTTTCCCCAGTGGATAGAGGACTATTGTCATAAGAAATAAATGAAATTATACCCCTGAATTGTAACCTTTATGCTAATAAATATAAGGTCAAGTCCCACCCAGTGTGTAGAAAGTTTAGTTTCTTACAACTCACTAAACTTTTCAGGTCTTGATAAATAATGAACTATCAAGGCAAAAGTGGATTTTGTAAGTGATTGAATTTACTTGGTGGCAAAGCCTAGGTCTGCCTGACTGTCAAGGTCGTGTTCTGTCCTCTATACCACTCTGTATTTGATGGATTGGAAAGCAAACAAGCCAGCATGTGCTTTACAATCACTGCCTATTCCTATTGCATCTTAACTTGGCCTTCCAAAAACTGATAACACCATCTCTTACTCTGTCTAGCTGTAAATAAGTAAATGTATAGATGATTACTGGATCTTCTAAAAAGTTAAGTAATGAGAATTTCCTTTTGACATCTAGAATTGGACATAGACTATAGAGGTAGTTTGTAGATTCTTACTGATTGAAAAATTTACCAAACATTTAAATCTTTTTAAAAGTTCACTTTGTATTTTGTTTTTCAAATTCTAAAATATCTAACTAAAATAGAAAATGGTTGATTTCAACTTAAACTTCATTTTTGAATAAAAGGTATTCATGGTGCAGAATTTATTATTAATAAAATATGCCTATTTTGTTATCCCCTTCTAATGTAGCAGGTTGGTAATAGTTTGATTTACTATGAGCTCATCTATGAATTTATTTTATTTATTTGTTTGTTTGTTTATTTATTTATTTATTTATTTAATTTATTTATTTTTTTGAGACCAGGTCTCACTATTTCTGCCCATGGAACCGCAGGCTCTTGTTGCCCGGGGTACTACAGACTCAAGCAATCCCCAACCTCAGCTTCCCAGGTAGCTGGGATTACAGGCGCCTGCTACCACGCCCACCATGCCTGGCAATTCATCTATGAATTTAAAATTATTGCAAGGCCAAGCACGGTGGCTCCTGCCTGTAAGCTTCAGCCTGTGAAGCGGCCGTGGTCAGGGATGGCAGTTCAAGTCCCGCCTGGGGCCTGTAATGAGACCTAGTTAAAAAAAAATAGCTAGGCGTGGTGGCAGGTGCCTGTAATCCCAGCTACCTGGGAAGCTGAGACTGGGGATTGCTTGAGTCTGTGGTACCCCGGGCAATGAGAGCCTG
Source organism: Uropsilus gracilis (assembly GCA_004024945.1). NCBI lineage: Eukaryota > Metazoa > Chordata > Mammalia > Eulipotyphla > Talpidae > Uropsilus > Uropsilus gracilis. The sequence goes on from PVHY01013816.1 coordinate 3,313, forward strand.
CAGTTCCACAGGCAAAAGTAGTGAGACCTGTTCTCAAAAAATAAATAAAATAAAATTATTGCAAGTTATCCATGAATGACACAATTGCCAGGACACTTGATAATAAATAATGATAGGACTGATAATATTATGTGATGAAGTATAAATCTGCTTCACTCTTTCTTAAAGGCCACTGCATTTTTATAGAATTTGATGATGTATTAATATGTCACCACACATTCAGGTACTGAAGCATAAAGTATATTCTAACCAGAATACTTGCCAAGATACTAGTGCCAGAATTGAAATACTGTAATGTGTTCATTGAACATAATAGGACTGGAGGTTTATGTTTTACTGTGAATCCTCAAGTAGATTTTAAAAAATGGAGAAAAAGAGAACTAACAAATCCTGTAAAGATGATAGCTAAATCATTTCACAGGCACTCAGCAGTATAATTCACAATGGAAGTGCTTGTGATTTAAACACTCTCCCTTTATTGAACTCCTGTATTTCAGTGTTGTATTGTTTATGATAATGCTATATTCTTCACAGTTACCTCAGAAGGCAGGTGATACTCCCATTTTACAAATGAATAAATTGAGGATCAAAGAAATATGAAATTACACAGTAAATGATGAACTTATATATGTGAACTCATATCAACAAAAGTGCAAAATCTATGCATAGCATTATATTTCATCAATACTATTTTTATAATAGTACAGAAGTGAACCAAAATTATAGTTAAAAAAGTAAAATCTGTCTTAAACTTGAGTTACTAATCATTTGTTAAATTTAGTTTGGTATGCAGAATTATATTCTAATGTACTTCAGAAATCTGTAACCTGACTCATTGCATATAAGTTTTATAATTTAAATATTTTAGCCATGAATGCTTGTTCTATATAATATAATTAATACCATAAATTTCAATATTACAAACACTAAATATTTTTGATGTTTTGTATTGTATAAATATTGTCATATTACAACTTTTCAAAAATCAATGCCATGATTCAAGTTGTGAAATGCTAATTGGGAATTTTTTCTAGAATACAGTGCTGTAGTTTAAATTATGAATTTTATTTCCATATAACTTATATCCTGTTTATCATAAACATTATCTGATAATATATTATTTTAAGTCTGTGTTCTGGGTACTAGAATTTAGAGGGAGTATGAAAGATGGTACTGGATTTAAAAATCTCATAAAATTAATATCAGTAGCCATTTTGTAAATATGTCCTTGATTATAAGCAGGAAGAGGAATAGGAAATATTTTAATTGATCCAATGTCTTAAGTACAGTGTTGTTTTATTTGCTATCACCAAAAGTTCTATAGAGTAAGCATTATCTTCCTTACTTTGGAGATGCTTTTTTGAAATGGAGACGTCCATTTACCTTCACAGTTGGTCAAAAGGTTATTGAAAATATCCCAGTGAATTACCTGAGTGAATTTCCCACAACCTTTACTGTCCCTTTGTAGAGCATCAGCCTATCCCCTCCTCATGATCAGAATCAAATAATCCTGTGGGAATTATTATTTCTTCCCATATCTGTTAGTCTCTTGTATTAATATGCTCTTAAGATTGGGAGTCTGTTTCAAAGTTTCATTTTTCACTCCCGGAAACCACAATAATTCGGGACCTAGAATTTTGAGTACAAGAAATGCTAACTTGTTAAATACGTCATTGGGAGAAATGGTAAAGGAATCATTCTTATATCCACCCCTTGACTTCTAAATAATCGTCATGATTTAGGGTGTGCGTTGCCTAGCCTAGAAATACAGAGCCTGTGTTGGCATAGAATCATTCCCAAGCTGGTCTATCAGTTGCATGGGCAGCTTTGAGATGGTCTGACATGTACCAGGACTGGTCATATATTTATGTTTCTTTCCACACGTAATGTGATATTTGTGGTGCGCGACTTCACTTCCCTGTTACCTGAGATCCTAAGTCATTGCATCAAACACTTTTCAAGCCCATGGACAGTGGTACTGGCTGAAGTCCTTTGGGCAACAAAAGCAAATTCATTCTTGGAATATGTATCAATTCCAGTTGGGATGAATCACTGCCTCTTCCACAGTGGAAGATTTCCAGTATATTTTATTTTGCCAAATGTTGGCAGTTCTCCTGAAAAAATAGTGCCATATTAGAGTATTGTTGTTAATCTGTTGCTGGAAATTTGACATGTAACTCTAGGGTAGTTAGATTAGCCTTAATCAGTTGGAGCCCATGAAATTAGATCTGTATGTAGTGTCCATCTCTTCTACCTTTGTCAGTCTATTCATACACTTATTTTACTGGAGTGTTCCCTGGGGAACTGGTGAATCATCTATCTGATCTGTCCACTTCTTCTGTGGTGGTTTAGCAATAGACTCCAACATGTGCTAAAAAACTCTAAGCTCTTCATGCTTCAAGCTCACTCCTATAGATCTTTCATTGTCCTTTGATCCTCCTTATTCCTAGTTTTTCAATCATTTTCTTCTAGGCTCTGTTCTGTCAGGCAAATCATGCACAATTGCCTATAATTTTTATATTACCTCTCTCAGTCATTGACATGTGCAAGTATTCCCCTTCCCTAGTTTGTGGGTACCTGAGAAGTGGCTCTAGGTCCCTTTGGGGAAGGACAGTGAGAATCATTTTTATAAATATTTTTATGCCTTTCTGTGTCCCTCTTCATGGGAACTCAGCTTTGCCTTTCATTAATGAACTCCATATCTGAAAACTGGCTCTGATCCATAAATTAGGCAAGAGATCATGAATTTTTATTGAGGCAGCATTTCTCAATGTCCTTATTACCCATCTTTGATTTGTTTTGATCATATAATTGAAGACTACCTTTGTTGGCAGACCATTTATCTTTTCACAAAGAAAGCTAATTTTTATAAGTCATCTTTATTACCCACATGTGTCAACAACCCCCGGCTGCCATTTTGACTCCTCACCATTGCTGTCAGGAGCATTACTCAGTTATTGCATCTCCTATCATCAGTTCTGAACATGTCAACATTATGAGACCTAACCTGTGCAATATTTTTTGGGTTTTGAAAACTCTGTGTCCTCCCAATCACTGACAAAACATGGTCATCTGGTGACTTTCTGAACTTAGTATATCTTGGATTTATACTCTGCTATGCCTTGCAGTCTAGAAGGGAGCTTGCCCTTTTCCTGCAAGGCAGACCTCTGAGTTCTCTCTATATAGGAGGGGCAGTGCCAGCCTTTATAAGAGTGAAGTGAACTGCTTGTTTAAATCAAGAATATTCAAAGTAATATAGTGATGAAACATTCTCAGGTGGGTTGAGTGTGTCAGCGAGAGTGCACTACTTACTCTTCAGTACTCTTCAGTGATGTCTATGTCTAACAGTTCAGGACCCTTTTCCTTCCCCGCAAGCATCCTTCCTTTGGCATAGCACTGATTGGCTATGATTGGCTAAAAAATCAAAATACCCTTATATTTAAACTTAGACATTCATTATCTTCCCCCCTTCCCATTCTCTGACTGCCAGAATTCAGTGTTTTCTTTGCTGGCAATGAGACTATGTAATTAGTCTTAGTCTTGCAAGATGAGGTTATCTCCTTCCCTGCTGATCCTTCTTGTGTGAGCAGTGTTCGATCAAAAAATGGAGATAACTTCTGCTCTCCTTGAATCTGGATTGGATTCCTGACTATGATCAGCAAAACATGAGTGTTCTCAGCCGTTTCATTAATATGCTACATATTTCTCTTTTTCTCAAGTCACTTTGATGAGGAAATATGACAAAAATGTGAAATGCTACCGGTAGGAGTTCTAAGCAGATCTCTTAGACAAGAATCAGAATCCATTCCATTACATGAGAGACTGTATTGCAAATTTGAGAATATTGGGCCTGAAGTCAGGTGATTTCATGCAACATCACAACTTAACATGGAGAAGAAAAGCTGCCCCACTGAATCCACTTAACCCAAAGATTAGAAATGACAAATTGGATGAATTTATGATAACATGGATGTACCTAGAAGAAATCATATTAGCAGAAATAAGTCAGAAAGAAAAAGACATAGTTCAAATGGTTTCACTAGTATATGGGACATAGGAAAAACAAGCAAAAGGCCAGGAGGATAAGTCAAAACAAGCTAATAATCAAACTGAAGAACACAACTCGGAGAGGCCTGGGGGCAGGAGAGGGTGAAAATGGTCAGGGAAGGGAGAAGATGGGTAAGCCCCAGGGATTACAAAAATGGGAAAAAAAAAATATATATAATTATTTAAATAGTAATAAAAAAGAAAAGATAATAGAATGGTCATTAATTTAAACCATTAAACTTAAGGTGATTTATGATACAGCACTGGAAATGGATACCACCAACTATAAACCTTTTATTATCACATATGTCAATATGTACTGTCTGCCATATCACCTGTGCAATGTCATGTTTATGTTTTGCCATTATTTCTCATCTCATCTTAATTTTGATGAACCTGTGTGTATGTGTGTGTGTTTTAGCTTTATGTTATAAAGCTATTTTTATTCCCTGCTTCTTCCTGTCATTTAGTTGTCAAGCTGAATGTGTCAGCGAGAGTGCACTGCTTACCCTTCAGTACCTTTTCTTGGTGTTTTCTATGCCTTGCATAGCACCACTTCCCACAACAAACATACTGACACACACACCACCATAACTATCACCAAGAAGATGCACCTGAGAAATAGTGACCCTGTTTGTCAAGACTTAGACCAAGTCAACTTTTCTTTGCAACCATTCTGCTATCCCCTCATTCCCTACAGTAAGGGTCACTGTTCTTTAGTTCATCTTTCCTTTTAACACTCTGAAATAGCTATCACAATACCTCCTGTACTGTAAGGCCCTAATTTGAATCAGGTTTGTATTAACTTACTGAATTGCAAATTCTTTGTACAAACTTCCTTTGGTGTTCAAATACCTAGCCTGGGTGGTATAAGTTGGATTATAATTGAAGACTATTGAATACTTTCCAATACATGATTGAGTGAAGTGATTTTGCCCAGATTTCGGGAAAACTAAGCAGCACAGTCAAGTCTAACTCTCAAGCTCTGTTCCTTTGATTGTCTATGTTCTGCCATTCTCCTGGTGAGTTAAGAAAGACTAGTAATGGATGTGTAGATACTCAATACAGAAATTTCTAGTCCAGACACCCTCTTTTTTCTTATCTAGTTTTCATCCAATAGAACTTATTTAATTCGATTGTGTAAAGATCGTATCACTCCTTTAAGGGGAAAGCTTGGTTAACCAAAAAATATTTTTAGGTGGTTTTGTGAAAGACTAACCTTTACCTTTAGAATTAAAAGTCCTCCCATCCCAACTTGTTTCTTACTGCAAATGTTATTTTTTCCCCTTTTAGCTAAATCGTGCTTTGCCCATGATTTTTTCTGGTTGGTAAAATTTGTATTGCTAAAGTGGGATTAAGCTTAACGATTATTGTTTTGTGACTAGAATTGCATGGAAGAAACCACCTTCTTACATAAAGTAAATGGATTTCATGGTTCAGCAACTAACACAAAACTAATCTAATGTGACAGGAGAGTAGATTTTAAAAACAAAGATTCAGATGATTATAAAATCATCAACTTCTTTTCAGTTGGAAGAGACTGCAGACATTTCTGTTTATTCAATTCCACAAAGTCAATATCAGAAATATATATATATATATGTGTGTGTGTGTGTGTGTGTGTGTGTGTGTGTGTGTGTTTGTGTGTGTATCCAGCTCAAATTAAATCATCTTAATTTGAATTTTCTCATAAGGCCACCATTTTTATATATTCTAGATATTACAAGGTTTCTTCCTGAGTTAAGTTCTTTTGACCCCCTCAAACACCCACTAACTGCCTCTCTTCCCCTGGACCCCAAAACTCTCAGAACTGATGTGCTTGTACTGTTTAATTCACCCTGTGCCACAGCCACCCCCACTTGTATTCCACACCAACTTTGGGGCACTTGGGACTGCACAGAAGCCTCAGCTTCCCACTGTCCTCTTTTGCATGTAGGGAGAAGGTGCCTGCCATTAGCTGGCACTGTGACCTGGAACAGTCCAAGAACCTCAGTTACCTTTAGTGAGTGGTTTTCACAGGTTAAATGGTATGCACAAAAGCCACTATTTTGGCACAAAATTGTGTGGTAAATGAAATAGTGTCCCATGCAATCTGTTTCATGGAACTATCACAGGAAATGTTTAATCCCCTCTCTTCTCGACTTAGCCTCCTGAATGTTTAAAGCTCCACTTATGTGTCTTTCTTGCCCTTATCAACTCTCTCTTTAATCTAAATCTATGCAGCCTGTTCACTGGCCCTATTCATGTGTTCGTTAGTCATTTATTTATTCTTGTTTCTTGTTTCTGCTATTTTATTTTTATGTATTTGTTCTTGTTTAGTTTTTGTTTATTTATTCTTGTTTTTGCTTCCAACGAGCAGCTGCCTTTCTGTTCAATTTTCTGTTCTCTCAAGACAGTACCTTTGACAGAGGGAACAATCAGGATATGTTGCTCTCACTCTCCCAGTAATCTGCTACTTCCTTTGAGGCCAGTCTCTTCTTGATAGTTTCTTGATAGTGACCCATTGATCCAGGTGCTGTAAGTGAATTTACTGGCCCAGTCTGTCCTGAGATAAAGTCTTTTGAACACCCAAGTTAGACCAGTTAGGAGAGAAACAGGGGAAAACCACTTTGGATTAAATGTGAGCATATGAAAGATCAAATGGGAGAGCAATAGAAAGGTATTTGGACTCCTCATCTATTATTACTGTTATTTTTAAATTCTCAGAAGACAACAGGTTTTCAAAAAAGAAAAAAAATGATACCTTGAAATATGCGTTTCCCTTCTTCTTTACCTCTCACAATTAATATTGAATAATTCTGTGTATTTCCACATTATAGAAACTGGCCAGAGAAAATATGTGCTGAAACATCTCTCATGTGTGGTCCTGACACAGGTTTTTCTGCTGCTGGGAGATAGACTAGGATGTTACCTATGATTTGAGCCCCCCAAAGGAGTACTTCTGGCACTAACATGCCTGCTTTACTTCAGCTCCATCCTAGGCACTGACATCAGTCCAGTTTCAAGTTCTAGTTTACAGAAATACAGACATTCCTTTTTCTTTTTAGCTACTCATTGTGCTAAAACTTCACTTAAGAACATGTCCATGTTTCCTGTGTGTTATTTCCTCAGTGGGTTCCTGATGTGCTTATTCTTTTCTGTAGATTGGAGATCATTCTCCATCATGGTTATTCTCTATCTCAGGGGTTTGCTCAGAGTAATAATAGGTTGTACTTATTTTGTTAAAAGTGAGTTGTAGCTTTTATTTCAAGATCATACGAAGGCCTGGAAAAAATATTTTAGTTGTTGTTTGGTTATTAAATCATACTGTAGATACCCTACAAAATTGACCACTGATAGCCATGTGGGAGTATTTTGCTCTCTTATGCAGTCTTCTGTGACTTTACTAGTTTGTCAGCATCTTCTTTTCCAAATATTATTACATTTTTGGATTTAAAAAGATTTGATGTTTGCAATTATACGTTTCTTTTGAAGAAACTTGAAAGATGTGACAGACAGAGTTATATAGAGAAGAAAATATAGGGTCTCTCCAACTCATTACATTTAGTTTAATCTTAAAAGCTATTCCCTAGTAGTGGAAAATGAATTTATGTTCATCTATATCTTATTTGTGTAGGTACTGTATGGGACTTAGATTACCACTCAGTATATCACCTGTGGCAGTTTATAAATATAACTGTATAAACTTTATTCTAACTTCTTCTGACCCTGCTTGTCAGTTTCTTCCTCTCACAGAGCAATTGTTGTGTCTTCCATACATGCATTCATTTAAATAATTATTAAGAAGAAAGAAATAGCTATGTGGGGGGGGGAAGTAAAAATGTATTTCAAACTAAGTTTGAACTGAATTTTGGGTTACCTAGTGATATTAAAAGATATTTCATTTGCTTAGATGTTTCTTATACCATATCAGAACAAGTTGTCTTTATTACCCCAGAAAGATGTAGTATAATACTCTTTTGCTTTCACATACAAGGAACTGTTAGATAAAGAATATTTTCCTCACCATCCCTAAACCTTTTTGACTTTTTTCCCTCAAGAGTCCCATGCCTTTGATATCTGGCATGTAAAAGTCACCCTCATCTCACATTGGCTACCTGTGTTTCCCGTCAAGCTTGGAGCCTGAGAGCAGCAGAGGAGTTGTGACTGGGGGCTCAGTGCTTCAAGATTGGTCCCCTGGTAGTGTGGGAAAGAGCATCAGAACTGTGCACACAGGGAAAGGAGCTACAGTGGGAACACGGGAAGAAACAGTGAAAGTGAGGCTCCTTTCTCTTTAGTATTGCATAGGCTGAAAAACACAGAGTCTTCCCTCAAAATATCAAATTGATTTTGCACATAATTTATGAATTCTCAATTAGAATTTGGCAAGAAAAATGAAGCTGGGGGTGAGGGGGAAGTAAAGAAAGAAAGAAGAGAGGAAGAGGGAAAGGAGAATAAAAGCCGGGGTTGGGGGAAAAGAAAGAAAAGCCTGTTTCTATTCCAAAGGACAATCTCAGCCTTTTTAGTGTTTTTCTTTTCAATTTTCATTAACAGGAGAACAAGTTTCCACATTTTAAAATGCAAAGAAACATTGATTTACATAATTGTAACATTTTTTAAAAGGTAATTTAGAATTTGACAGGAATATGGACTTCATTGAGGAGGGAAACTATCATCAGAATTTTTACATTTTAATCAAATAGTATTTGAAAACTTGTTTTAAGGATTTTCAGCTAAAGGACATTTTTTCCTTTTAAAACATGGATAGCATTTAGCATCATACTGAGTGGATGGAATCAGGTAATTAGACTTTTCATTATCTGGCCAAGGTACATATTCCGAATTTAAAATATACAACCTATTTATTTCAAATATATTTTATTTGCTAAGAGAGAAGTGGCTATTTGGTAGAAATTGAGTACTTTGTTTATAGATAGATAAATGTTACTTTTTTCTAATCCCCCATCTGTGACCAACAATAACAAGTTACAGTGGAGGCTTTTAAGTGGCAGTTAGTTGACTTTAATAAAGTATCACCTTTAAAATTTGCTGACATATCCAAATCTATAACCTAATATTAATTTAGTTAGGAAATAAGCTTGTAGCTTGCAAGATTACTCAGAATAAAGAAAAAAGAAAGAGACGAGATAATGAAACCTTTTAATCTGATATTAGTCATGGCCAGGATCCTCCCAAAATGATGTATTGTTATCTTTTGAGATGTATTAAGTGAGCTGATATGCCTTGTAAACATTTCAGATAATAACTTTGATGGATAAAGAGATAGATTTTGATGAGATGACACCATCTTGGCTCAGTGGTCTTTTGTTTAGGACTTCTAGGCATTGTGGACACTGTCTGGGGTGAGATCACCAGCACTTGTGTCATTAGAAACTCATTGTTGATGGAAGAACCTCGGGGTAGACAATGATGTAATACACAAATACACACACACATATATATATATGCAATCAATTAAAACTTGATTTTAAAATGTTAAGAGCACAAAAAAGGAAAAACAAAGAAACTCATTGTTTACCCTGTTTGTTAAATAGACCCTGTGTTGTTGGTTCCTGACCTGAGTGATCTTCCAGTTGTGTGTGTGAGAACCCACAGACAGTGACCTGTCCTTCACTGGTCACTGTTCTTTGACACTATCAAACCCCTATAGCACCAGTCTTGCAGATAGACTTGAGAGGGGAAAGGAAAGCTTCAAAACGTTGACACCAGAGTTCATTGTTCTACAGCAATAATTCTTAGTGTTTTCCCTAGCCAGCAAGATCAAGAAACTTTGGAGCTTGTCAAATATGCAAATATGCGGGCCTCTCCCCAGATAGACTGAATCAGAATCTCTGGGAGTGGGCCCAGCAATCTGCTTTAACAACCCTCCAGGTGGTGCTTATGCAAGTTGGAGGACTCCTCTGAAGCATGGTTTGTGCGCCCTCAGATGCAGCCCAACCTTGCATTTTTTTTTTAATTTCCTGAACTTGGAATGGTTTCTACCAGTACATGAAGTTGTTTACGTGAAAGTATATATGTGACATTGGAAAGAGTCAATTTGACCATGTACTTCTGTGGATCTAGATCAGTGCCGCTATAGAGCTCAGTCTTTCGCGGAAGCACAGAGTCATCACAGCTATGAGCAAATGTTATCATAGCAGGAAAGAACACTGTCCTTTCTCTGTTGAGATAAGCAGCAGAACTGGCCTTCATGATATACAAAGGGGAATCTTTGGATGTGTTCACAGAATAGTCCAGGTCAACATTCTCTAAGAAAATCAGCTGGATCTGCCACATACTAATATCTTATTAAAATATTTGATGGTCTCCTCTAGAACTACAACCACATTGGCACTGTTCCCTGCCATGGGGATACATGGGGGTCAGATCTTGGGTTTGCTAACATCCTGTAGCTTTCCTAAGTCAGGACTCGGATAATAAGGCTCTTGGGGCCCTCTTGAGACTGGATAGATGTTTGTTTTTTTTCAACCAAACAAAGTTGCTATAATATATATATAAATTAGGCTGTATAATTATGCTTGAAATTACACACAGAAGGAAGAAAAGGCAGGTCTTAGGAAATACAAGGAACTGACAGAATAGATTCTTTAGCTACATGCAACTTGAGGGTTTCTTTCCTCTCTATACCCTTTCCAAAGGCCGTTATACCTCCCTGTTTTTCCTATATGACTCTCAATGCAATCTACCTCTATACCTATAATTTGAAATTTAAAAGTTAAACATCACATACTTTGGGATTAATTGTGCTGAACCAAAGTGTAGACTTTGTTTCCAACAGCTTTAATAAAGGGTTTCTGAGAGAAATAAGGAAAAGCTATTCTAAAAATCCCACAAATCACTTAACATCAATTATGATATCTATATATTTTTCCTAATTCATTAGCTCTTTAGCTCCAGACAAATAATTCTCTGCTTCTGTTTCATCATCTCTAAAATGGTATTACAACATTTTTATAGGATTTGTGTGCTAGATATAATTAATATAAAGTAAACTCATATAAGTAGATGCTCTTAGAATATTTATTTATTTTCAATAGAAAAACTATGTAAAAAGTTTTTTTTAATAGAAACTTATACTTTGTCTAACAATTTGACATTGAAGTGAGTTATCAAAACATCTGGAAATTGTTTTCACCTGAATGTCTTTAAAGTAGGTCACATTTAATTTGGAGTTGCTTGCACATCTAAGACAAATTAAGAGAGAAACCTCTAAAACTTCTTCCCCATTTTGAGATTTAGTGACATATCCCTGGTCTAATGAACACATAGAAAAATTGATTTAAGTAACACAGTTGAATGCAGAGGGACAGTACTTGCTCTCCATTTACCAATTTCCAGTGTTTGTGAAGTGACTCCTGTATTTGTCTTTGAGTAGAAGCAATAATGCTTTCAATTTCCATCCATGCAATCATCTTCCATCAGTCTCAAAACATTTTCTGTATTAGCTATTAGGTTAATAGACATTATAGGCCTGCTGGATTGGTAAACAATTTGTCCAGGATAGAGAGGGCCCAGGTGTGTGTAATTTTAGGTTGATATAGCCACAACATTTCTTTACCGTATTTGACTACAACTTTTAAGCTAATTGACAAAAGTGAAAAATAATTTATTTCTAATAGTGAAGATAAGAATATATATATATATTTTTTCTTCCTCCAGTTATTGTTGTAGAACTTCTAGAAATCTTGGACTTCCCTAAGTGCTGAGAACAATAAAGGTGTCTTTTGTTATATTAATAACATTGCTTTTGGGCAAAGAGGGCTGATGGCCAAGGTTCAGCCATATGATTGAAGGGGTGTGAATTTTCAGTCCTGCTTCCAATCAATTCCACCTTCCCACTCCCTCCTCCCCCCCTTGAATCCCCCCCCCCCACCCCAACACACACACATAACCCTGGGGAGGATAGAGGACCTGGAGATTGAGTTCCATTCTGAAAGAGCCAATGAGTTAATTAACCATCAGGAGATTAATGTTAATTAACCCTTAGAAGATTAATGAGACCACCATAAAACCTCAAAAGGATGAGGCTGGGAGAATTCAGGGTTGGTGGACATATTAAGAGATACTGGTGAAACCGCTTGCTTAGAGTGGGTGTGGAAGCTCAGCACACCTTCTTTTGTACTATGTATGTCTTTAATCTAGTTCCTCCTAAATTACATTCATTGTAATAAATCAGTATTCTAGTAAAATGTCTCTTTAGTTCAGTGAAATAATAATCAAAACCAAGGATGGGGGGGGGGAGTAAGGGCTTATGAAATTCCCACCTGTGGCCAGAAGCACAGGTTACAACCTAGACTTGCTACAGGATTCAGAAGATGGAGATGAGTTGGGGTTAGTCCTTTAGCACTGAGGCTTTCTTGTGAGAGTTAAGTGTTTCCAGGTAAGTAGTAGCAGAAGTGAGATGAACATCCAAATGCTCTTGAAGAACTGCTTGGTGTAGGGGAAAAACTCACACACATTGAAATTGGTGTGCAGAATCAGAAACTACAGGAATTCACACTGGAGATTGCCTATTAAAAAATAAAATTCAACCAAATAAATTAAAAGACCTTACTGACTTGATTCAGTGATTCATGAGTTGGCAGTGACCAATGTAGCAGTTAAAAATTAGTTCTGAATAACTGTACAAAAGTAATGGCTTATAGGCAGAAGGGAAAAGGAATGGGGAATTTATACTAGGCAGGAAAGCAGGTTGGTTTTGCCAAATTCCTTTCCTTTAGGAGATCCAGGCATCTCTCTTACCTAAGCAATTCTGATCTAGTGATTCCTGATTGATTTAAGACCCCATTGCTGGGAGAGCAAACACTGTATGTCTGATGACATAAGACAGCACAAATAATTCCATTTTGGACCTGTTTTCTTGTTTTTATACAACAGAAGTATTTAAAATGCTTAGTCATATGCTATGATTGCTTCACTGTTGCTTCATGTGGGCATGCCATACCTCCCCAAATGATTTTAGATGCTTATGGTTGTGAGCACATAGCATATGTTGACTTTAAACTAGTACTAGATATACACTGATATTTCTCAAAATTTACACATGGGAAAACCAACACAAACCTGAGTACATGTATCTTAACTTCATGTTATGTCTTATGCTCTATGTAGTTTCAGAATTTTTGCCTTAGGAAGTCATTAAATGATGAAAATAAAAGCATCATAGAGTAATAAATCAATGATCTGTATAACAATTTTTTTTTTCACTGACAAATCTACTTGGAAATATTACACAGATGATATCCTAAATAACCCAGAGAGCAAATGAATGCATGTGAGGTTTTATAGGTTTTGGAAACAATAAGCAAAACCTTGATGGATCCCTTAATTCATTAAACCGCAAACTGTATCCTCCAGCCAATTGGTTCCCTTCACCTGTCTAGGAGACTTACTGACTCATGTGGCACAAAGGACATGGGCTATTTTTCTTTCTTGCTCATCCCCATGGACCTCTTCTAACCACCCACATCTCAGAATGAAGTGCTACAGTCTTACAAAAACCAGTGAGATTATTTTTGAAAGGGAAGAAATTTGTATTTCTCATAGAGAGATACAGTATCAGTGTCATATCCACCTGTGTTGTTCTATGGAAACCCTTTCTTGTTCTTTCATTCCTAACAAAACCATTCCTGACCACTACTCTGATTGCAGAATAGTAACATAATCCATGAGAATAACACAATTTCTTTCTTTAATGTTCTAGTGTAGAGAAACTCTTAATCTTCATCATCACAGGCATTCTGCAGAGCTGTTTTTTGCTCTTACCTTGGGTTGGTGGTTGAATTCTGTTTCCTGGTTATTTTATTCTTCTACAAAGTGAGGATATTGGATTTGATGATGGTGTGGTTTTAGTAATTTTATAGAGCAGATTTTGTATATGGAAACTTGGATAGTTTGTGATCTTCCTTTCCTGAATTACTTTTTCCCAGACTTGGAATCAGATGTTAAATTTTTATTTCATCCTAATGAGTGATGGAGACCAAATCATCTAGAGAGTAACTCAGCATCATTTGCATATTCACAACTCTTTCTCTCTCCTTGCCTGAAACCCATGGATTGTAAATTCTGTTAGTGAGATAAACTTAGGATGACTTTTCCCTATAACTGTTTTACAAAGTGCATATTCTTGAATGAGTGACTCCAAGACTTCCTCAGTAAGTCACTATCTCTTTTCCAAAGGTCTAAGGTCAGAATACAAATTTACTTAACAAGTTTTTACTCTGGGGCTTAGAAACATTATGTTAATTTTGGGTCATATCCTCAGTGTTAATTGATCTATTCACTGTTATCATTTTAATATATATTTCCATACTCAAAAGAAATTATAAGTGCCTCATCTTTCCTACAAATCAGGAGATGTGTGCTTCTGTGGATATTAACTTAAGCTGTTTCTGTTATAAACACTTGTGGTATTCAAAAAAAATCAGTTTGGAAAAAATGCCCTTTGGTCCTCAAAAATAGATTGTATTTATCTACATTTACCAGAATAAGTCACCTTTTCTTCTTCCTTACATCTTCTCCACTACCAATCTTTAATTTATGACAAATATTTATAGAATACACACTCTAAACCCAATGCATTAATTAGATTAAGAAACAGTGTGATCCAATTGGGAATCTATGTCAAGGACACCAAAAGGTAATTAAAAAAGACATCTGTACTGGGATGTTTGTTGTAGCACTGTTTACAATAGCCAGACTATGTAAACAACCCAAATGCCCCCAAACTGTCAAATGGTTGAAAAAGTTGTGGTGTATTTACACAATAGGATATTATTGTGCAGTCAAAAAAGACAAACATGACACACTTGTGATAGCATGAATGGACCTAGAAGGAATTATGTTAGTGGAAATAAGTCAGAAAGAAAAAGACAAAAAACAGATGGTCTCATTTGTAAGTGGGATATAATGGAAACAAAAAGCCAAGAAAAACTAAAAATAAGCTAACAATGGAACTTGGGCAGCAACCAGGGAGGAGAAAGGGGAGGCAGAAATAAGGGAAGGGACAAACACAAAAGATAAAGATGATGGTTTACAGGTGATATGGTAAAGAGAGAAACCCTGGGGAATACAATGATGTAAAAAAAATATATGTACATAAATATGCAAACAAAATAATAAATAAGTCAATATGATCATACACTGAAATCTCCCACTGAAATAGAATGATTTTAAAATTAAATAAAATTTTGCATTTTAAAATTGCTTCCTGATTTCAAATGTGTATTTTAATTTCTTTTAACACCTGTGCTACCAATATATACCTCAGTGTTTTAGTTACAGTAACAGCAATATACAAAGAAAAAAAATAAGGTTGAATAAAGTCAGTGCTCATTTGGTATCTCATCTTCTCCTTTTTATTTTATATACCAACAGGGAAAAATGTGCATTTAGATAAGGAATTTCAAATGCAATATGTTCTTTCTTTTACAACATGTGTTTTTATGTTGGAACACTTGAAATTGTAACAATACTCAAATGAAAGACTAAAAATTAGAAGCAGGAAAATTAACAATGGAATTTCTCTGTAAGTAAATTCACCTATTTCTTATTTTCTTTGACAATATTTAACACCATTCTCTCACTATTCCTAGGAAGATATTTTGTTTAGGTAACTGCTAAGTAATGACTTGTCTCAGCATAATTGATCTTAATGAAGAATTCCCATATGTATCTCATGTTCATGTGCTCTAGCTGAGCATTCTGTCCTCAACAGGTGAGAAATTAAACCATTGTAAAGCAATTTATGAGATCCTTTAAAAGAAATCTTAAAATATCACTATTGACACCAGAACCTTACCAGTATCTCTGATCAAAAACTTCCTTCCTCAAAATAAGCTTGTTTCCACTAGCTTGGAATGATCTGATTTATGGGAAGAGAAATTCATACTAGAAAGAGGAAAAAATTTACCAATAAAGGTGACATTTTCATTTGGGAGCAACATTTTCATAAATGATTAGCCTAGTATTTTCAAATAGTAATTGAAGTCTGTGATTGGGGGCATTCACCCCCCCCCCCTAAATTCATCAAGAGAAAGAAGTTTACATTTGCAAGTGTATCTTTGAGTGGTGGCAGTTTATTGTTTAGATGTGATACTTAGATTGAAGTAACCACTTTTCTAAATGTCAATGAAATGTGAATGAAGCAAAAGGAAATTGGGGTACAGATTTCCTATTTTTATTTCACACACATAGGTTCTTGTTTCATTCTGATTAAAAGAATAGTGTATAATAAATAATTGATGTGTATTAAAATATTACCAAGTTATTAAGAATAGCAAAATCTGTGTGATCTAGTAAATGGATACTTATTGAATCATCACAGCTCCCAGAAGTTCTTGCTGTGAGTTTCTTCTTCTTTTGACTTGCTTTGCAAATGTGGGAACATCTTGTCATATGCATTAACATATCAGCAATCTAGCTACTTTTGCATTATTTATTCAACAAATATTTATTACAGACTTCTGTATATTCATTATACTGTGGGATGGAGACTGAAAGTTAAAGTTAAAAAGCAGGTGCCAACCCTCAGTGAGTTCATCTATTAGCCAACAGAAAGAAGAATCAGACAAATAGACAAAAATGTGATTACAAATTGTGCTGTCACCAAGTAAGTAAAACTATGGATTGAGTTATTGTGAAAATTCATGCAATGACATGATAGTGGAAAAGAAATTGGTATGTTTAGAAAATGGGGGAAATTGCTTAGCTATACCTGAAGACAAGGTCAATAACAAGTTAGAAGTTTAAAGTTGCAAATTAATAGAAAGATAGATGTGCAAAGTTTTCAAAAATTGCAGCTAGGAAATAGAATTTTACTGTATATAAAAAAGGCAATCAACAGAATTGTTTAAGTATGCAAAGGAACCTATCTGGTTTATGTTTTAGAAAGATTTTTTCCTATTGCTTTGGGGAAACCAGTTAAAGAATTTTGACAGTCATTTTTGGTATCATATAGTAGTAAAAGATGATGAATATCTGGTTCAAGT
This sequence comes from Uropsilus gracilis, assembly GCA_004024945.1. NCBI lineage: Eukaryota > Metazoa > Chordata > Mammalia > Eulipotyphla > Talpidae > Uropsilus > Uropsilus gracilis. The sequence goes on from PVHY01013816.1 coordinate 20,349, forward strand.
GGTAGCAGAGGGTTTACAGAAAAATAAATCAATTTATCAGTTTGGGTAACTGAGTAATAAGAGTTATTGATAGATTAGGTGTAAGGAATGAAGGAGAGGGAGGAAAAGGAATCTTTTGACTCTGTTACCTCTGGTGTCATGTCTTCAGAGGACAGAGCTTGGGATTGGAACAGAGGGAAAGCAGGGCTCCATTGTTTAGCTCAGTCTTTTTAAAATTGAAGCACCCTTTAGTTTTGTTGTTAGTTTTAATTTTTCGTTTCCTTTGGTTTATTTTCTCTATGTCAAGCAGATAAGTGAGACCATCTGGTGTTTCTCTTATTCTTTCTGGTTTACTTCTGCTAGCATGATTCCTTCTAGCTCCATCCATGTTGTCACAAATGACCTAAGTTTGTATTTTTGGATTGCTGGATAATATTCCATTGTGTAAATATACCACAACTTTTTAAGCCATTTGTCTGTTTTGGATCATTTGAGTTGTTTACAAATCCTGACTACTGTAAATTGTGCTGCAATAAACATAAGTACAGGTTGCCTTTTGAGTTAGTGTTTTTGTATCCTTTGGGTAGATTCCCAGAAGCGGAATTGGAAAATAAATAAATAATGCTACATTCAGATACAGTTATTTATTCAGAAAGCCAACAAAAAATAAAATTGAAACATAAAATTGAAAAATGAAAGTGAACATGCCAAGAAGGCAGTTTGATTGGGAGGTCAAATCTCAGAAGTGAGACTTAGTCTAGGAAGATGAATGAGGGAATCATAAAAATTAAAACTGATTTTTAAATTCATGGACTTGGATGTGATCACCTGAGACTGTACATTTATTAATGAGAGATGAGTGGATTATTATATTTTTGTCTTATATTAAAATTAACCTGTAGTATTTAAATAGGTTAATCAGCCCAGAGAAGACATTCACTTTTTAACTTGTCCTCTCAAGGTAGTTTGAAGTATCTTAAGACATGAGATCAAATTCCTTTTCTTCCAGATCATCTAAAACTTGAATATTGTATGAAATACTGTAGTAAGAGGTCTATATTGAGAATTTTGAGTTCCTTGTTAAATTTTGTGAGAAAATTCTTATCTATTTTGACTCTAATTTTAATGATTCACTCATATAATAAGTGAGGGAATTATTCAGTTTCAAAGGGATTATGGGTAAGCCCCTTCCCTTCAGAAATTTCTAAATGCAAATCAGATGGACAGCCCCAAGCCTCTTTCAGCCATGTAATAGGGAGCACAACCTGAGCTCCATTGACAAAGACTTCTGCTTCCATTATATCACAGTTGTGGAAAGCTCTTCACCTTCCTGATATGATATGATAGGATCAAGGTTGGACTGCCCCCTCTACTTCAGTGAACAACAGGTGATACTCAGAATCTCCTACAGCTCCAGTGAGATGATTGTTCAGTCTGAAAACATTTGCTTCTGGCAGCTAATCTTAACAAAGAGTCTATATCTACTTGACCATGATAGAACATAAAAGCCAATATTTCTACTTGAGCAACTCTGAAAGTTGTTGCTGCTAGCAGGAATCAGTTTATTTAATCTAAGTTTAGTCCACAGGTGCTTCTGTGGACTATATGGTTGCTTCTTCAGTCACCTTCACACTAAGGGAATTTTCATCAAATTGGGGTCCTGGGAGACACTGAAAATAGGTGACAATCTGTTATTGGTTGAGGTCAACATCAGTCAGCATTAAAAAGTAGGAAAGATATAACCAATGAGACAACTTTAGACAATGAAGTTGCTGGGTAAACAAACTTCTTAATTTAGTAAAGAGTTGAGACCTAGAAATGTAAGAATCTATACTGTGGTTCAGATTGTCCAAAGGCAAAAGTGTGGTGATGAAGAAAGCAAATGTCTAAGCACATCTTCAGTAACTGGTCTCTGTTATATTTTTGAATGAAAGGATAATGGGGAAGGTAACCTAGTTAAAATCCTTGGTTACAGGAGACTCCCACCCAGTGCCTTTGAAAATGGTGTCTGATTTGAAAAAGTGATTAAGGAGGAGCAATCTTTTTAGGAGGTACTTGTCTGTATTGTGACTTAGATAAGCGTTCCTTGAAGTTTCTAGATAGATAGATAGACTAGATAGATAGATGATAGATAGATGATAGATAAATAGGTAGAGAGATAGATAGATAGATAGATAGATAGAGAGAGAGAGAGAGAGATAGATAGATAGATAGATAGATAGATAGATAGATAGATAGATAGATAGATAGATAGATAGGTAGATAGATAGATAGATAGGTTTGATAGATCCATCCAGAAAATTTATATACATACTACTGTGTTGGTAAGGATAGTATAAATCAAGGCAAGGTAACAAGTACTGCTGTTTATATTAAGTTATATTATACATCCTTTCTGGAATACTTGAAATCTGCACCTAGCTTCTTCCAGTATGTATTCAGGCCAAAGGAGTTAGCACAATGTGGAACACATTGAGGGACCACCAGAAATGTCATGTATTTTTTAAAAAAGGACTGTATACACTCATACATGTTTAGAACCCAAACTTAGAAGCAACTACCATGTCCTTCAAAAGGTGCATGGATGAATAAACTGTACCCAGACAATGGAATATTACTCATTGTTAAGAAAAATGTGCTTTCAAGACTACAATGACATGAAGATACTTAAATGCAACATGTTGACTCAAAGAAACTCTTCTGAAAAGGCTACCTACTGTATGATTCTAACTATATAACGTTCTGGAAGAGGTAAGACTGTGGAGACAAATATCTATATGTATGTACAAATATACATATGTATATATAGGTGTATATATGTGTATATATATGTGTGTGTTTATATATATAAATTACATATATTATATATACTATATACAATATATAATATGTATTATATATATATATATATATATATATAAAACCAGGAGTTAGGAAGGAGGAAAAGATTAAAGGTTGAAACACAGGATTTTTAAGGCAAAGAAACTATTCTGTATAATACTATAATGGTGGATTTATATCATAGTATATCTGTCAAAACCCACAGGCTATATAATACCAACAGTGAACCCTAACGTACAATATGGAATTTAGGTATAGTGACATGCCAATGTAGGCTTATTAACTATAGCAAATTACCACACTGGTGGGGGGATTTTATAATGGGGATACTATGCAGATTTGGGAAAGGAGACATGTGCTCTCAATTTTATTCTCAATTTTGTTGTGAACCTAAACTTGCTCAAAATAAAATACATTGTCACAATAGGGGAATATAAGTCACTTATCTTACAATTCACTGGCCAACATGGTGTGATGATGTCTATTTCATTCACAAGGAAAAGCAGAGAATAACTAGAATAATTCTCTAATTCAATATAACAATATATTTCTCAAGATCAAAACTCCACCTGATTTATCCTGTTAGTCATCTTAGTGACTAGTACACCTCTTGTGTAGATAATGGTCAAACAATTCTATAAAATGTAATTAAATTTGTAGAAATATTTTACAAACATGAAATTAATAGATTTCTTGGATTAATAATTATGATTCACTAGTAGTACTGAAATCTTCATTAATCACAGGGTATACTAATTTGCTGTGTATCATAATATATATTTATTGTGTGTCAATAGCAAACTGATGACATGGAGACTATCAGCAGTTAATCTGAAAACATGTTGAAGAAATTAATTCAATTTACTTATATTAGATGGTCTAGATTTGCTTATTATAGTGGCTTCTACTTTGATTATAAAAGATGGACATATTTTTGTAATTTTGGATAATGCATGAAAATCCAAAACATTTAATTCAACCAACAGGATAATACCACTGTTAAACTGTTTTTGTTGTCAGTTCCTTGTTTTAAGTTTTTAATTGTGATAAAATGTATGTAACAAAATTTACTGTCTTAACCATTCTTACATGTGTTTACATTGTTGTGAAATCTCTAGTAATTTTTCATCTTACAAAAATGAAACTATACCCACTAAACAGCTTCTCAGTTTACCCTCCTGTTAACCCCCACTAATCTTTCTACCTTCTCTTTCTGTGAGTTTGACTACTCTCAGTAGCTCATTTGATTGGAATTTTATAGTATTTATCCTGTTCATCCACCTTGTAGTTGTAGTCTATCATAACCCTCTTCCTTTTAAGACTGATAATGGTCCACTTTATATATATATATATATATATATATATATACATTGTCTTTTGTCAGCCCATTTACACCTCCATGGATCATTGGATTGCTTCCATCGTTTGGATATTGTGAATAGTACTGTAAGAACATGGATATACAACCACCTCTTTAATGCTTTGCTTTCAATTCTTTGTAGTATACACCAAAAAATGGAATTGATGAATCTGTTTTTGATCTTTTGAGCAATCCTCAGCCTGTTTTCTGTAGTACCTGCACCGTTTTGTATTTTCACCAATAATACACAAGGGTTCCACTTTCACTATATCCTCTCTCTCTCTCTCTCTGTCTTTGTCTTTGTATGTGTATATGTTTGTGTTTGTCGTAGACATTCTGATATTCTGCTGGGTGTGAAGCAATATCTTATTGTGGCACATTTTTGGACACATTTTTGTGATATATTTATGAAATAATTTAAAAAATATTAAATTCTTCATTAGGATTTATTTGGCTACAAATAACATACAACTCCCACTCAGAGTTACTGAAATAGAGGCATTTAAGGTAAAATATTTTGAAGAGAACTCCAACTTAGTATTTTTTGAGAATTTTTACATTAAAAATATGTTATTTTAATTGATTTGATGCCAGATAACGAGAACAACCTATGCAACTGATGTTTTAGAGAATACACTTTAAGAAGTGTTCTTATAAAGGAGCAGGATGGGTTGGGAAATAGACTATCAGGAATTAAATTCCATTTTTATTTTTTATAAGTTACATGAACCACAAATTAATTCTTTGAATTGTAACATAAAAGAACTTTTATTCTGCATTATGCCTTATTAATAATCCAAACTCTTATCCAAAGATTTTACCAGTGTCAGTTACTCCCAGGACCAATGAATATTTTCAACTCTGAGTTTTGGTAATCAGAGTATTAAGAGTCAGTAGTTTTGTGGGCCATCATTCTATTTCCTTTGTAGTGTTGCTGCCATCACTGTGTTGTGCCTGGCTCACAGGAATGAGTGTTCTTTTGTTCTACTTCCCAAGTTCAGTGGCGTCTCACATTAAAAAATATGATATTTGGGGGAACTTAGCTGGTCTAGAATGCTTTAGCATAGAGTGTAAGAGGAAAGTGAAGTAGTTGGGAAGGTTGAGTAAGGAAATATCCAGATAATGATATTGTGCCATGTGAGATTAAGTCACTAAGTGGGAAGTGTTGGTGGAAACAATGCGAAGAAGGAATTGGAAACTATCTCTAAACATCAAAATAAATTCAGAGATCTTCTCAGTGTTCCAAAGGAGATTGAGGCTGTGAATTATGGGTACTAACAATACTATTAGAGCTTCATTACCACCGGTGATAGATAAACAAAGTAAAATAAGATATGGAGAAGGAGTGTGGTAGAATAACTTCCAACTTCTAGTTGTGATATACTAAATCTAATACAGCGAAGAAAGACAAGGTTTTGAGACTTGTAAAAGACTTATGTTTTGGATACAAGAAATATACAGGTTCCTTTAGAAGTAGATAGAAGGTGGATAGGTGTGCTGTTTTGGAAACTAGAAGAAAGTCATTGACCTAGAAATATAGAGATTAGTTTCTCCCATGAAGAGCCACTGGAGCTATGTGAAAGGATGAGTTTACCTAGTGAGAATACATTGTTCAGAAAGAGAACTATGAATCAATCACCTTTAAGTCAGAGAAGATCAAAGAAATATAAGGAGTAATGAAGTATTGTATTGACTGCAGATAGGATTCAAAATTTTAAGTAAAGGTTTTGTTAACTTCAGATATCACTTTAGCAAAGGAAACTTTCTCCAACTTACTTCAAGTATTAACTTAAAACTGTACCAATTCATCATTTTGCATAACTTCTTCATAGCTGGTTGTATGAAGAGGCATCTGTGATCCAACTTAAAAAGAAAGTAAGAAACAGATCTCACAAACATCAATTAAGAAGTGTGACAGTGACAGTTGGTGAAAAGAAGTTGAGAGATTTGATCTGGGTGCTAGTTCAGATTTTTGCCACTGAATAGTTGTGTGAACTTGAATACCTTATTTAAACTTGTCAGAGATTCAGTTTCATCACCTAAAAATTTCTTCCTGTTCTAAAATTTTATTACTTTTTAAGTTAAAGTCAAACATTTTGCTCATTCATGGTCAGAAAAGTATGTCCTAAGATATATTGTATAATATTCATTAAATTAAAGTACATTTCCACTTGTGCAAAAAAAAAAAATCCATTGCAATTACTTTCAATAACATTTTAAAATCATCTTGGTCAATGATCTGACCTTGTTTTAATCTTTAGTATATGAATTATTTAAATATAGTCTTGTGTGTTTTAAATTTTTATTCATATATCTCTGACTTTCCAATTAGACTATTAAATTCTTTTCCATGCCCCAAAGCATCTGCATTAGACATGTTTATAATAATCTCAATAAACATTTTTAAATGATAGTACCAACCTTTCCATTTAGTGTTGTCCCATCATTTATTCTGTGTAACTTTTCATTTATTCACATGGTTTTAATAGCTCTATTAATTAATCATAATGAATTATAATTATTTGGTAGTGTGTCGTATTTAGACAACTAAGCACTTTAAGGGCTGCCTTAGTTCTCAAAGGAAGTCAGAGTTAACTTTGTAATCACAACCAGTTCATCCTTGGTCACAAATGGACTTAACCATATTTTTTGAATAAATGGTCCTTAGCTTTAAGATATTTCATCTGCCCACATCAATACATTTTATAAAGTCTCAGGACAGTTTTTAAAGTCTTGATTCACAGACACATACACACACACATATATATGAATCAAGACTTTATATATATATAATGCTTTATATATAATGCAATATATATATAAAGCATTATATATGTATATATAATGCTTGGAAAGGTTTCACATGTGAACCTCTAAAGACTTAGAAAGTTCACACTTTTCTACAAAAATAATTTGAGCAGCAGTAAAATATGGTTGTCAGTTTGAATAATCTATTCTGTAGATGTATGGCTCTACAATTAATATTTGATTATTTGTAACTGAAGCAGTAAAAGTAAAAGGTAAAAAGTAAATCTGCTTACCATTTTAAATGTTTGTGTATTTGTAATTCATGGTTAGATGATATACAAATTTTAGATTTCTTTGGATTGTAAACATGGAATATGTAGATTTTTAGAATTTTTTAGAATTCTTTTCAGAATTCTTTGGATCATAAGAACCCTGAATATGTAGATTTGTTTTCTAGAACAGTCTGTCAGTTATATGATACTCTTTCTCTTTTTTTAAAGGTCCATATGTAAATTCTCCTGTACATATTTATATAATATGATAAATTATTCCTTGCAGTAACAAACAATCTGTATCTTTCAAATCGATTGTGATTAGCAGAAGAGGGCTTCCTGCTGAGCTAAGGATTACAAACAAAACAAATATATTACAAGAATGTAATTGAAAAAAAATGCAAATATCCAGTGTATGTACTTCCATTTGACCCCAGCTTGGAGGGTCTGAAGAAGGTATTTTAAGAAATAATATGAAAACATAGGACTTATACACCAACTGTTAGTTCAACTTAGAGCAAGTTTCATTGCCTCACATTTACTTAGCCTTACCATTCCTTTAGCATTTTCTTTGTTTAAAATCTGCTTGAGGCCTGCTATTATCTGGGAGTGCTATATATGAAACTGAGAGTGAGAAAAGGAAACGCAAATGTAGTGGTCTATTGGCCAGATCAAAGGAGTAGTTGTTAGGGACAGTAAGGCTCTTTTTTCTGGCTCTATCTTCCCTGCCTGGCTATAGTACAACTGCCTAAGCTTTCATCATTACTTATTTTATTGTACTGGATTGTTTTTTAAAGTGATTATTTCCATGGCAACGAGGCATTGTTCCAGGCATCAGGATAGCATGGCAGTCCCAGTGGAGTTGGGAATAAGCAAAGAAGATAAAGAAAGTGGAGAGAAAAAGAGTGGAGTGGCGGTGGGGGGCGGGGGTGGTGTGGGGTGCATAAAGAACTATGAGGGTAGAGATGTAGAATGAATCTGGCAGGGCACCAAAGATATTCTAATTTTAAATATCAGTTAGTGGAAAATGGTGGTTTGTTCATATTTACTAAATCAAGTGAAGAAGATAGCTGTTTGTATTTTTGTTATAGCTCGAAAATAGAGCAATATTTATTCCAAGATGATGTGACTGTGAAGCAACAAAGTCTAATTTCCAGACATCAGCAGTCTATTTTCATCTGGGCATTATATCTTGTTGTATCCAAGTGATCAATGATAATAGGATGATCTTAGCTATGTCAGTGTGATAATGTATACAATAACTTGATCTTTAGGAAGACCTGATATTCAAAAAAAAATTGTACCACTGTCAATATTAAGTTCACTCATTTTCCAGAGATGAAAAAATAAATTTATTTTTATGAACAAGACATGGTATATGAAAATAAATAGCAGAATAAAATCCTGTCATTGGAGGGAACTGCAGTGCTCCTACATGAGAACAATATACTTAATTGATCTATATAGAAGCCATCATTATCATCATCATAATCATCATCATCATCATCATCATCATATTTTAGATACTTATAAGATCTACAGACTAATCTCATCAATTTCAGGATGTTGATAACTTATCTGATAAGGAGATCTTTTAAATCATACTTAATATATGCAGTTACCTTCACAATGAAAATTTAGGTCTTCAGAGATTCTCAATGAATCTCAGGAACCTAGTCAAAGTTGGTTTCAGATGGTTTAGATACTTGCTTCTTATTATTTGTCAGAGATAACACCATGTCTTTCATTTAATTCTGTCACTAGAACTCATCTTAGGAAGAAGCCCCATTTCTGTTGACCAAGGCCAGTAAAGTAGGAAGGATGCACATCCCTTTGTAAGTAAGGGGAGGAAGTGAAGCTAATTAGGCTCTGATTTACATTTGACTTCTAGTAACAGGTTCAAGTGGTGAATAGCCATGGCTAGAAGTTCTTTGTTAACTCTAAATACTATTATTGAAATATTGGCTGGTTCTAGACATATTCCTTGGTTTTCCATGTATTTTTTAAAATAACTCAAGCTTTCTAGTTACTGAAATGTAGTGGTAAACTCATACTATTATACAGAAATTTAGGAGAACCATTCATGGATCTTAATTAAATTTTTGCAATGTTTTAGAAAGTATGCTGAAGAAAGAATTGTATATATGTAAGATTGTATAAAATATGAAACAAGTGTGAGAGAATAGATTTCATTTTTCATTTAGCCTTGAAAAATGGAAAAGCAGGCTTTCTTATACCTGAGAGCTACCAGGTAAAATATTTTATTTAAACCTGACTACCACAAGTCATAAATTAACAAAAAATTTTTTTAAGTTGTTAAGTAATTGCTTTCTGCCAAATTTATTGCTATGGTCTTATTAGTCATATGTGAAGAAACTTTTCTATACAATTTAATATGAAAAAAGTAACATTTCTTTTGATAACAGTAATATATTTCTGTTATCACCAGAATTATTAATTCTTATTTCTGTATTTTGAAATCTTGCCTTCAAGGAAAATTTAACTGGCTATGAGAAGAAACAATTGTAATAACTGTAGAGCTGACCATAAAAAGCTATTTAATAGTCACTAACCTCCCAGTTAGTTGGGTTTCTTTTTGTTTTATTGTCTCTTTTGCTTGAACAGAAACTTTTTAGTTTTATACAGTCCCAGCTGTTTGTGTTTTCCTTCATTTTTTTGCCGGCCATAGTTGTTTCCCCAAATGGATTTCTGAAGTGAAATTCATGAAGGGTTTTGCCCAGGTTTTCTTCTATATAATTTATGGTTGCAGGTCTTACTTCCAGGTCCTTTATCCATTTTGAGTTAATTTTTGTACAGGGTGTAAGGGTGTTGTCTTGGTCCATTTTTTTTGCAAGTTTTGATCCAGTTTTCTCAGCACCATTTACTGAAGAGGCTATCCTTGTTCCAGGGTATGTTTTTTGCCCCTTTGTCAGAGATTAGTTGACTATATATGTATGGTTTTATTTCTGCGTATTCAATTCTGATCCATTGGTCTGTTTGTCTGTTTTTGTACCAGTATCATGCTGTTTTAAGTATTATGGCTTTGTAGTATAGTTTGAGGTCTGGAATAGTAATACCTCCATTCTCTCTTCTGTTTGTCAAAAAGGTTTTGGCTATTCAAGGTCTTTTGTTGTTCCATATGAATTTCAATTATTTTATTCTATCTCTTTAAAATATGTCATTGGGATCTTTATTGGGATTGTATTGAATCTGTAGATTGCCTTTGGTAGTATGGCCATTTTGATAATGTTGATTTTTCAGATCCATGAGCAGGTAATGTCTTTCCATTTTTTAACAACATCTTCTATTTCTTTTAAGAATGTTTTATAGTTTTCTTTGTATAGGTCTTTTATGTCTTTTGTTACGTTAATTCCCAAGTATTTGATTTTCTTTGGTGCAATGGTAAATGGGGTATTTGTTAAAATTTCTTCTTCTTCTGATTGATTCTTTGCATAGATGAATGCTGTTGATTTTTGTGTGTTGATTTTGTATCCAGCTACCTTACCGAATTAGTTTATTATTTCAATCAGCTTTTCTGTTGATTTTTCTGGGTTCTCTACATAGAGTATCATATCATCCATGTATAATGATAACTTTATTTCTTCATTCCCTATTTGGATTCCTTTTATGTCTTTCTCTTGCCTTATTACCTTAGGTAGGACTTCCAGAACTATGTTGAAAAGGAGTGGAGAGAGGGCACCCTTGCCCGGTTCTGGACCTTAATTGGAATGGTTTAAATTTTCCCCATTGAGGATGATATTTGCTGTGGGTCTGTTGTATATAGCTTTCATTATGTTGAGGTATGTTCCTTTTATACCAATTTTTTCCAGGGCTTTCATCATGAAAGGATGCTGAACTTTATCAAATGTTTTTTCTGCATCTATTAATATGATCATATGGTTTTTGTTTTTCTCTTTGTTGATGTGGTGGATTGTGTTGATTGATTTTCGGATGTTGAACCATCCCCATGCTCCTGGGATGAATCCCACTTGGTTATGATGGATGATCCTTTTTATGCAATGTTGGATTTGGTTTGCCAGGATTTTGTTTAGAATTTTTGCATCTGTGTTCATTGGGGAGATTGGTCTGTAGTTCTGTTTCTTTGCACTATCTTTATTTGGTTTTGGAATTAGTGTAATGTTTGCTTCATAGAAGGTATTTGGTAGCTTTCCTTCTTCCTCAATTTTTTGAAAGAGTTTTAATAGTACCAGTGTTAGTTCCTCTTTGAATGTTTGGTAGAGTTCATTTGTAAACCATCAGGACCTGGGCTCTTGTTTTTAGGGAGAGTTCTGAGGACTGCCTCAATTTCACTGCTTGTGATTGACGTTTAAGCTTTCTATTTCTTCTTTGTTCAATTTTGGATGACTGTATTGTTCTAGGAATTTTTCCATCTCTTCCAAGTTGCTGTATTTGTTTGCATATAAATGTTCGTAGTAGTATCTAATTATCTTTTGGATTTCTGCTGGGTCTGTTGTAATATCTCCTTTTCATTTATGATCCTGTTTGAGTTTTCTCTCTTCTTTGTAAGCCTTGCCAGGTGTTTGTCAATTTTATTTATTTTTTCAAAGAGCCAGCTTTTATTTTCTATTTCATTTAATCTCTGCTTTTATTTTTGTTATTTCTTGTCTTCTGCTGGGATTTTTTTGTTGCTCTTTTTCTAAGTCCTCAAGTTGGAAGATTAGCGTATTTCTTTGGACTGTTTCAACTCACCCTCCAGACAAGTGACAAGGGTCTGATAACAAAGATCTACGAAGAGCTCCTACAGCTCAACAAAAGCAAAGCAAAAAACCCACTCAAAAAATGGGGAGAAGAACTAAAAAGACACTTCACCAAAGAGGAGATACAGATGGCTAATAGACATATGAAAAAATGCTCCACATCACAAATCATCAGGGAAATGCAAATTAAAGTCACAGTGAGATACCATCTTATAACAGTAACAATGGCCCATATAAATAAAACAGACAACAACAAATGTTGGCACAGATGTGGAGAAAAAGGAACTCTCTTACACTGCTGGTGGGAGCGCAAACTAGTCAAGCCACTATGGAAGACTGTATGGAGGACTCTCAAACAATTGAAAGTGGACTTACCATTTGACCCAGCAACCCCACTACTAGGAATCTACCCAGAGGAATTGAAAACATTAATTAAAAAGGACACATGTACAGGCATGTTCATTGCAGCTCTGTTTACAATTGCCAAGATTTGGAAACAAATCAAATGCCCCAAACAGATGATTGGCTAAAAAAAAATATGGTACATATACACGATGGAATACTACTCATCCATCAAGGACAAACACATGTCATTCGCAGCAACCTGGATGGAACTAGAAAGACACATATTAGCAGAAATAAGTCAAAAAGAAAAGAAGTACATGATGGTCTCACTTATATGGTGGATTTAGTGAAAAACAAACAAATGAATAAGAAAGAATGAAAACAATCAATGGGATTGAACCATGGAGTGAGAGAGGAGGAGGGGGAAGAAGGTGGGGGAAGTGAAGAACAGGAAAGATCAAGATGGTTAACAAATGTTAGTGAAGTGGGAAAGCCCTGGGGTACACAATAATGGACTAATGTAATATAAATATAAATATACATATATATGCAAATTTAAAAGAAATTAAATTGAATTTTAAAGAAAGAGAAAAAAAAAAGGGACAGGGTTATTAGGGAATGGAGAAAGAAAAAGAGAGCCATCTGTATAGTGCCAGGCAGGCAGGAGAGCTGCTTCTCCCCAGCGTGGAAATTCTACTGATTCCTTTTTTTTTCTTCATTAATTAATTTTTTTATATATGTGTTTCACATCTTTGTATTCCCTGGGGACCACACACCACCTTCCTTCCCTTCCTTACCAGTCCCTCCCATCTCCACCCCTCCTAATCCCTCACATACTCATCCCTTTTATGGAAATTTCATGGACATGTCTATGACCTAAATTATCAACTGGAATATACTCTATAATAATAAAAAAATAGTCACTAACCTCAATTAAATGACTAATTTTTTGAAATTTCTACAAGTCATAGTGGTAACTTCTAAAATCAGCCACATCACAAAACATTCCAGGACTTATACTTCAGAAACCTCTTCCAGGACACATCTACAGATGCTTAAAAAATGAAGCAAAATATAAACAGCTGAGACTACATCAAACTAAGAAACTTCTGCACAGCTAAAGAGACAATAACCAAAACAAAAGACTCTAAACTGAATGGGCAAAAATGTTTGCTTTCCATACAAGTGATGAGTCTGATATAAAATATCTACATAGAACTCACATAACTTAACAAAAAGTCCAGTCAAAAAGTGGGAGAAGAGCTAAAAAGACACCTCTCTAAAGAATTACAAGTGGACAATAGGCATATGAAAAATGCTCTACATCACTAATAATCAGGCAAATGCAAATCATAAACACAACGATATACTACCTTACACACCAGAATGGCCCATATCAAAGAATGGCCCATATCAAAAAAAAAAAAAAAAAAAAAAAACAGGCAACAGCAAATGCTGGCATGGATGTGGAGGAAAAGGAACACTCTTACACTGCTGGTGGGAATGCAAACTGGTTTAGCCACTGTGGAAAGTTGTGTGGAGGACCTGAAATTACTGAAAGTCAAACTACCATTTGATCTAGCAATTCAACTCAGGGAATCTACCCAAAGATACCAAAGCAATAGTTCAAAAAGACACCTGTACTTGTATGATTGTAGCATCACAATTTACTATAGACAGAATATGGAAACAACCCAACTGTCCCAAAATAGACAAATGGATCAAAAAGTTATGGTATATTTACACAATGGAATATTATTTTTTTATCAAAAAAGGCAAGTTTGATTCATTTGTGATAACATGGATGGAGCTAGAAGGAATCATGAGAGTAGATGTAAGTCAGAAAGAAAAAGAGAAATACTGGATGATCCCACCTGTATGTGGGATATAGGGAAAGCAAACAAATGGACAAGTAAAACTTAAAGCCAGCAAACTGTCAGCATATCTAAACATAGAGCAATGGAGGTGGAGATAAAGTTGGAGTAGGTATGGGCACAAAAGATTAAGATGATGGTCATGGGTGAAAAGGTGGTAGGAGAATCTCAGGGTATATGATGATGTTAAAAATAAACACATGTGCAATCAAATAAAAATAAAATAAGACATATTGCATGCATATTCATGTCTACATGCATATATTTGGTATATAATGTTATATATACAATTGGGGTATATCATATACACTTTATATTGGAATATTGGAATATGCACACACAATCAATCCACTGTGTGAGATAAGACCAATTAGAAAGAGATACATGCTTGGAAGTTCAGCATAGAGACCTGTCCAATGTGAAGGATCCAAAAAGATTTGATAAAAACTGTGGTGCTTTAGTGGGACTTTGGAGATTAATAGGATTTGAACTTATTCAAGCTAGGGTTAAAACAACACCTGATCAGGCCAGGCATGGTGGTGCATGCCTGCAAGCAGCAGCCTATGAAGCCGTGGCAGGGACCAGGGATCACGGTTCAAGTCCTGCTTGGGGCAATGTAGCGAGACCTAGTTCCAAAAAATTAGCTGGGCACGGTGATGCGCGCCTGTAATCCCAGCTACCTGGGAAACTGAGGCTGAGCATTGCTTGAGTCCATGGTACCCTGGGCAATGTGAGCCTGTGGATTCACAGGCAAAAATAGCGAGACCTAGTCTCAACAACAACAACAAAATAGTAACATCTGATCAATTAAAACTTTAATTAAGATTTTATAGTGCATAAAAGAACAGTTTAACTGGGAATCTTGAAACCAAAAGTCAAATGAAGCTCAAAGGTGCATTGTCATAGAACAGTTGGTTAAGCAAAAATGTGGAAGCTATTTAATTTTTACAATGATTGCTTAGAACACTGATTTTCAGATCACAGGGGATTGGTTAAAAGTACAGAAATGAAAAATGAGAGAAAATATTAGAAAGGAGATGAGGAATATATTGTGGAAGAAATTTCTAATAGAAAATCAGTGCAGTGCCACTTATTCAAATATTTTCACCTTACTCCATGGAAGATAGTTTTGGAAGGTTTGGAGAGAATAATTATTCAAATACGACTTGTGGACTGACTCATTCAAAATATGTGCCCTGTAGCTCTTAATAGTTCTATAGTATTATGATATAAATGCATCTCTGAATCTTTGTCAGATTGGTCTTTCACTTTTTGTCTGTTCATCTGTTGATCAGATCTGAAAACAGTGTCTTTTGTTTGGATAGAAGAATGGCCATACAGGGTTTCAAACATCTACACCTTATACTTTATAAGAGTAATGCCATGATAATTTTAACATGGGAGTTTTTTCAGTAAACCATAAGTCAATTATTTTGAAAACTATATAATTAAGTATAATTAATCATCATAATGCTATATGGTAATATGATAAACTGTTGAAATTATTGATTATTGGTGGGAAATTATAGAAATCAAATTAGTATTCTTGATTATTTGCTAAAGCTCCTTAAATGTTAAATTAGAACATACTCATGCCTTCTACCTCTGTATTAATCAGGTATTCAGGGTGGGAAATTGCACTTATGTAGCAGAGTAGAACTCATTTGGAAATTACATCATATATTTGTCTTCTGGAATGTATCTCAAGAGAGTCTGAATCCTGATTCCACAGTGGATCATCTGTGCAGTGCATGAGTGAGAGATTCTTAACTAGTTTACAAGCTGTGAGTAGGGATATCAGGGTGCATATTGATGGTATGATGAAGTTAAAATGAACTGGACAAATAGGAAATCAAAAGTTGGTAAAGACTAAAAATAGCTGATTATGTAAATATCTACTAGACTGGATTCTACTTCAATATATCCCTTAATGTTTTACTTAGTGTGTGTTTTGGGATTGGGAGCAGGTATGTGAAGTGAAGCTTTAGTAAATAGAAGAAGTTGTGATTTGGGAGAAAAAGGAAAAGAAAATGATAGAGAAGTTGTATTACTATGTATCTTATTTCCTTTTTTCTATGATTCCCTAGCTTTCATTTTTATTCTATTGGTACAACTCTATTCTCCAGTCAAGGGCAAGTACCTAGAACTCTTTTTTTCTTCTATTAAATTTCCATTTCCATCCTGTTAAGTTTTCCATTAGACTTCATTCCTTTTAATATTCACCATGAGTAAGATTTTAAGTTTTAAATCTACCTCATTTAGAGTTCTCCTAAAAGAATATTTGTGTACATGGGATACTGCAGATATCAATATCATATTACTTATAGTCTTTCTTTATCTATGAAATTGCCTCTGTGGTTTGCACATGAGGTTGGTGCCTATCACATGTTCTTTAAATGTTTCAACAGTGTATACTGACTTACTCATTTATTTAAATATTAATTCTCATTTGGTAGTATATAATATCTCATTAGAGACCTCTTTTTTATTTAAATATTTTTATTAGACTCCAGTGGTAGAATATACCTTAATTACTTATTTCATTTGAGTGAGATGCAGTTATAATTTGGAATATTGGTTCAACAATTTAGTCCACATGTATCTTGAATATTTACTGAGTGCTCAACAACAGACACTATTAATGAAATGAAACACTTCTTTAAGAAGGTCTCAGACATATGCTAACAAACTTACTGCTTCAAATATGAAAATCAGTTCTATTTAAAGTTTAATTTGTGAGGCACAGGCTTTAGCATTGTATTCAGAGACAAATAATTGATATAAATTGGAATCATGTCCTCATATTTTTATGTAATTCAAGAAAAAAAGAATTTGGTTGGGTCTTTAAAGGTTGATAGATTTGCAACTTGTAAAGTTGCAGTCCAAGGGACATTCTTTATTATATATCTAAGACAAGACCCAGTTAAAGCCAGGCACGGTGGCTCGTGCCTGTAAGCTTCAGCTTATGAAGCTGCTGGGGCTACCTGGGAAACTGAGGCTGGGGATTGCTTGAGTCTGTGGTACCATGGGCAATGGGAGCCTGTGGTTCCACAAGCAAAAAGAGCGAGACCTAGTCTCAAAAAACCAAAAACCCAACCAAGTTAGCTTTACTAAGAAAATAATTTTTATTTTTATTTATTAATTCAATTATTTTTTCTTACATAAATGTTGTTTCCATAGTTCTCCCACCACCATATCACTTGTGAGCCATCACCATATTCCTTGTGTTTATCCCTCCCCCATTTTTCCCATTCTCACCTCTTTTGCTGAATGCCTCAGTTCTATGCTCAGCTTTCTAGTTTTCACTTTTTCTTGATCTTTGGTTTCTCTATATTCCACATATAAGTGAGAGCATTTCAGTATTTATCTTTTCCCCCTCTGAATAATTTCATCTAGCATAACCCCTTCCAGCTTTGTTCAGGCTATTTTCAAAGGCATGAATTTGTCTTTTTTTGATCAGAGTAATATACCATTATATAAATATTTAAAACTCAAGTGGTAAACAGGAGATGAAGAATCACTGGATTTTCTCAGGAGTAGAACTAAAAATACCTTGGGAAGAAAGCAACTATGTTCTCTTTCCTCTGCTCTTCATTAACTTTCATTGTTATCATTTAGTTCTTGTTCTGTTTCTAAGGGCCTGCAATCTGACTTTGATTATTTACACAAGTACCCTACAGATACAATGGTTCCTTATATTGTGTGATTGTCCAGCTCCAAGAACAAATGATGAGTCTTGGAATCCATGGCTATCTTGTTGAAATTCTCAAGAGGATCTTTTTTTTTTTTTTTTTTTAGATGATGGTAATGAAGTAGACAGTCCAGTGTAGGAAAGGAAACCACATGCTGTGAACATGGGGCCATTCTTTCTGGAAGAAGCTGTAGATACAGAGTTGTCAAAGAACTCTCAGAAAAGGTGCTACTAACTGAGGAGGCGCTGCAAGTGCATCACATGCAGAGGTTCATGGTGAGAATGGCATAGAGGACTTGTGAAGAAATTGAGCTGTTAGGAGGAAAGATCTATGTTGGGGAAGTATGAGAAATAAAAATGAAAGAGATGAATTCAGAATAAACAGTAAGTGAAATTTTCTAAAAGACAGCATACTAATATTTATGGAATGTGTATTACAATATACCATTATATAAATATTAAAAACTCAATGTGTATTACATTCTTAGGTGGTTCCAAATTTGGGGTGGAATACGTCTTATCTCCCATTAAGTTCATGAATGGTTTTCAAGAACTGGGTTTTGTTTTTTTATTTTTGGTTTTGGTTTTCTAACTCAGTCATTTCACAGAAAATAAATCTTGATTTTGGCTCTAATTGTTGCTAAATTATCAGTACTATGGAACTTTTTAACTAAGTTCAGCTTGGATATTAATTCATTTTCTTGAGCATAGACTTTAGATGTTTAATTATTATATAATGTTAATAAAAATATATTAGACTTTGCTCCCACTAATTTGTATTTAAAATTTTGAATTCAAAAGTGGTGTAGAATCTATATTCATGGCAAAACATTCAAACAATGCAAAACTAAATGTGGAATATAACATGAGAAATGGGAAAATCTCTTCTCTCTTTCTTGACCTCTGCACTCCACACTCTTTCCCATCTTTCCTATAGCTAATCATAATTTCAGACTTTTTTTTCATGCACACATGAAAAGTTAGATATATAATTTTTGTATTTTCTTAATGAATTCATTTTGGATACTTTATTTATAACTTCACCTTACACCTTTCACTTGACAGTGCTTCATAAATTCTTCCCATGTTAGTACATGTAACTCTACTCCATTATATATTTAACTGCTTCATATTATTCCCCATTAATTCAGCCTGTTACCCAAGTACTTAACAGTAAAATAAAATTAAAAAGTCATGCTTTTAGTATCATATAATGAATTTTTTCACATATATTTTGTGCATATGTAATGATACCTACATAGGATTCCAAATTGTAGATTTGGGGGAGGTCATCAAAGGAGTGTACTCTTTAAATTTTGATTCAGTCAAGTTGCCTTCCAGAAAGACTGTAGTGACTTTCTCTCATATGAATAGTGTATGGGATTACCTGTTTTCTACTATCTTTCAATCTATATGGAATATTTTTTGGTATTCTTTAAAGGTAAAGTATGATTGTGTTTTAGTGACCTCAGTGGTGTGGATATTTTTCTTTTTTTTATTTTACTATTTCACTTTTTCTTTATTTATATATAAATTTCACAACTTTGTAATCTCAAAGGTTTGCCCCCCCCCCCACCCTTCCCCCCTTTTCCCTCCTCTTCATAGTTGTGCACTTCATTTTGGTGCTTCGCTTGTTTTGACTTTCCTCAAGACTTTTATTTATTTATTTATTTATTCATTTATCTATCTATCTATCTATCTATCTATCTATCTATCTATCTATCTATCTATCTATCTATCTATCTATTTATTTATTTATTTTCACTATATCCCATACATTAGTGAAACCATTTGGTTTCTGCCTTTTTCTTTATGGCTTGTTTCAGCTAATATTATTTCTTGTAAATGCATCCATGTGGTTATGAAGTTGTCAAATTTGTCATTTTTAATTGATGAGTAATATTCCATCGTGTATATATACCACATTTTTTTCATCCAGTCCTCTGTTTTGGGGCATTTAGGTTGTTTCCATGACCTTGCAATTATAAATTGTGCTGCAGTAAACATCCGGGTACAGGTGTCCTTTTGTACCCACATTGAGGTCTCTTT
>PVHY01013817.1:0-15738 GCA_004024945.1 Uropsilus gracilis
AAAAAAAAAGAAAAAATCTGTGAACATGTGTAGTGATTTCTATATATGCACTTTTTAAAAGAAAAAGTAGTGCTTACTAGAAAATCAATTAAAATAACTCATACGAATATATACATATGAGATGAATAATATTTAAACAATATTCTATTATAAATTTCTTTATCAAAACACAAAGGAAAATAATGAAACCTATAACCCACCATTATTATTTCAACATCATAGTAGATACTTCCTACTAGCTTTAAGTGAAGAAGACATCTGGATAGTCAAGCTCTTACAGTTACCACATGAGTAAAACACAAGTAATCTCTCTGTGCCATTGAGTTCCTGACCCACAGAACCATGAAATATTAGAAAATAGCCTTTTCTTTTAAGTCAGTAGGTTAGCACAGTTTTTGAACAGTGTGATTTACAGTCTACAAAATAGCCTGTAATAAGGAGGATGAAACCAGTTCAGTTAAAAGAAATGCAAAGTGAAGGAGACAAAAGGAGGGGGAGGGAAGAATGGATGGGAGTAAAATGATCAGGGTAGGAGAGGAAAAGAGAGGTGAAGGGAAGGGAGGGAGGAGAGAAGAATTAATATGAACACAGTAATTTCATTTCTAGCCTCAGTTCTATCTGTGTCAGGTGCCAGGTCCACCTCTGGCTTTGGTGGTTACTGGAGACAATAAATGTTCCTTTCATGTTTAAGTTAGGCTAAGTGGGATTTCAATCACACAAAGAGTTGGGGGGAGGTGGTGGAAACTCCTCCGTATAAAAGGCCTATTCCTAGTCCAGCTATTTACAGAATTCTACACAGCAGTATAAACACTTGGTCATTAACATTCCTAAAATATTGATATGAATTAAAGTGAACACTGGGAAGATGAATTTCACTTCAGCTCACCAGGTATGTTTTGTTATCCTGGTGAAACTGGGTAAAAAAGAAAAAGACTTTTTGACTCTAACTTGAAACACATCTACCTATGCCTGCTTCTCTTTACGAAGCAGGCTACTAGCAGTTTAATAGTATTTACCTTTAACTTGAACTAGACACACCTATGCCTGCTTCTCTCCCTAGGAAGCAGGCTTCAAACTGTTTATTAGCATTTTTTCTGTTTACCTCCACCATTGGTATGCAAACATCAGCTAACAGCTTCTTTTAGCTTTCTTCTCCTCTTTCAGACCTAAAAGTAAAACTTAGAAACACAGTTTAAACTTTAACTTTTCAGACTTTGTGTTTTTTTTTTACCACTCCCAGCTTTATCAACGAAAATTTTAAGTCAAAGCAAGACTATAGTGTACACTAATTTATTTTTAACAAAGTGATTTTCTAATTACTATAAAAATATGTAAGTAAAACTTTGATTACTTTCACATTGTTTACAACCTTTTTTAACATTGTCCAAAGTCCTTTCCCAGATTGCCTAAAAATCCTCAGTCTCTCAGTCCTGATCATCTCACCAAAATCAGTCAGTTAGAGTTCATCTCCAGATGCTTGAAGACCTCTTTCTCTGGCATGCTCCTTCTCGTCCATGCTGTCTTCTCCTTGTCATCTTTCTCCAGTTAGTAGAAGAAACTTTATGGTTCCGTACCCAGCAAAGTTTACTTTTTTTTTTTTAGACCTAACTTTTGCACAGTCTCTTTCAGACACAAGTTAAACTCAGCAAAACAAATTCCAACATGAAGTTTAAATTTGCAAACTTCTTAACTGCCTTTAGCACACAAGCGGCTAGTCTGGGCCAGTCAAGGGCAGCAGATCCCAGGCCTTGGCCACATGGCCAAGCTCACATGGTTTACATCTTTATTTTACAAAATGGCCGAAACCAAACCTGAATCTCAATCTCTATTCCCATCTTCCTTTTTCTCTTTGTTTTAAACCTTTTTATATGTATTTTTTGTTTTCCTGCCTTCCAGGAGCAGCTCCTGAATTATTACATTACAAAAAACAAACAAACAAAACAAACAAACAAACAAAAAAAACCTGTTTTACTTTTTCCTCTCCCTTGTATCTTTCCAAAAAGAAATTTTAATTAAGGCCATTCTCACATTTTAGCACACCTTCCTTAAAATCTGCAATCTTAAACAGGAGACAATGACACGTGAGGGGAGGGAGGGGAGGTTGCACCCCTTATCACTGGGGACTAGGGGGAATGAACTATATGACAAAACTCTGTCATCAAGACATAAAATTGGTGGAAGTACAAACAGAAGGAATTGAAGGGAGTTAATTTTATTTCTCTTAATACCAGAAGTTACAATCAAGGGACATGTCACAGTCACTACTACTATTTGCATTTTAAAGTTTTTAAAATCTTTTATAAACTATGTTATCATTCCTAGATCCATCTTAAGGTGATATTTTATGGTTTGGTAATACTAAGATATTTATTGCTTTTGAATCTCTTAGAGCTGTATAGGAGGAAAGGGGATTTTAATTATTCTGATTTAATGGGACTACCAGAGTAAGTTCCTTGCACACATAGCTTTTCTCTAGCCATTTTCATAATTAAAAAAAAAAGTTTTTGAATGTTATCCTCTTATTAATAACTTTTATTTAAAATTGCTCAATCATTTTACATAATCCTCCTGTGAATTGTTTCCATATCTTTCAAACACTGTTGTGTCTACCTACCTGTTATCTCACTAAATAAGGAAAAAACTGGGCAGACAGTATTGTAAAAACAACCTCTTAGTGTATTTCAATGAGAAAGAATCGATAAACAGTCTCTAAACACAGTTGACTGCAGAAGAGACAGAAAAGGGAATGGCAACATGTTGCTCAGTTATTTTGAAATAAACTGGATATCAAATCAATGACTCCAAAGAATGTTGCAAGTACATAGAAAGCTAGATGAAATAGATCAATCCAAAGAGTTCCTTCTTTCATTCAAGAACAAAACTACCACATTTAAATGAGTACATTTATTACTAAAAACTAATTTGTAATTCAGTTACAAAGACTGAACTTTCCTCTGCTGGAATACTTTTGATTACTGATTCAGCAGATGCTGGAGTGACCCAGGACCTGGGTTTGAGAGATGTTGAAGGGATTCACTTATGGCTGAGGGTAATGCTTTGTGGACTGTCTAATGGATCTGCAGTAAAGTGGGAAACTGGCTTTATCTTTTTTTCCACCAGATGGAGTTCACTCTTGCACTGGGCTGCCTGGACTTTAGGGAAGGATGAGGGGGATAGTGTGAATGCATCTTTCTTACTTTTCACAATACATCCTTTCTTTTTCCGTGCTTCATCTAGGTACTGTAATCCCTCACCTAGAATCCTTGGCTCTTGTGAAGGTATTTTCTTATACACATAGCTATTCAAACTGATATTTCTAGAAATGGATTGAGCACTTAGGTTATCATTCTGCTTTCTTTTGTTTTTTTATTGTTTGTTTTCTTCTTTCCACTCTTTCATCAATGCTTAAAAAAAATCACTGTGAATTTTAATTCACTGTTTATTACTGTTACTGAGATTATGGTAATACTTGCTCTGTAAATTATCAATTTTTACCCTTATCCATTATCTATTGACTTAAAAATATTTATAATATTTTTTTAGAGATTCTTATGTATTATTCATAGCAATGTGCTAGGCAAACCTCTGTCTTATGTGATAGTTAAATTGATTAAATATTTATTGTACACAAAATATATGGTACTAAAACAAGAGTGGAAATAGAGAATCCACAAAGAACATATGCATGTGTATATATGTATATATATATATGTATATATATATATATATATATGTATATATATATATATATATATGTATGTATGGAGATATCCACTGAGGCCAAGAAGCAATTATCAAGATATCCAAATGCATAAGAAAAATTAATATATGATGAAAGTGATATTTCAACTCCAAGAGAAAAGATGGTTAATTCGATGTCACTGATTTAATGTTTACTTAATGAATGATCTTTGGTATAATAAATTATCATTAAGAAAAAAAACTTAGTCACTTGTTTCTAATAATAAAATGAATATCAGGCTGAGAAAATAAAAAGGAGAAAACAACTAGGAAAGGAAAAGGACAAGAATTCTTAAACTCTCTCTTATCTAAGGACTAAGAAGATAAGAAACTAAGGTTTCTTATCTAAGGACTAGAGATATATAAGTCTGTAATGTATGATTATATCATATTCATTAATGAAAGTGAATACTGTTTATTCATTCATATTGTTCTCTACCAGAGGAAAAGTACAAGTGAATGCAAAACAGACTAATATTATGTCTTAACCACTGAGTTATTTAACTTTAGTACTTTGTAATAGGGTTTGCTATTGTGGTGAAGTATAGACCACATATTGTAAGCTATTAATGCTTCCCTAAAAAGAGAATTTACAACAAAGGAGAGAAAAAGTTACTGTACCTCTGTGATCATAAAACATATCATTTTCACAAAAGGAATCTGAAAGATAAATTTCTTCAGCATATTGTAGGATACAAGTAAAGCTGTGAAAATGTCTTTTTTTTTTCTTTCTTTTTTTTTTAATTCAAAAAGAAATTATTCATCTCCATGAATGCAAATGAAAGCTTTCCAAATGGTGTGGTCATAACATGATAATTAAATGCCTCAGTGCCAGCCAGATTCCTTCATTTTTCTAAATTATAATAATTACAATTGACCATTACTGATAATTATAGTGATCAGTCAAATACCAGTTTTCCATTCTCCTTTCTGTAATATATATGTAACTTCCTTCCAGTAAAATTTCCCAAATTTCCTTTTTCCTCACTCAAATTCATTATGACCTTTAGTCCTAGCTCCTCATAAAATAGCCCTTTTTTCATCCTTTTCTTGTTTTTATTCACCCCACAATAGTGGTTTCCTCTTTTGGATTTTCACCAGAAGCTAATCAGAAAGTATCTGGATAAATAAGCATTTTATTAAGATAAAGTTAAAAGGTTAAATATGTAAATTGTTTCAAAAAAGGGTTTATGTATTCTGAGTACCTAAACCAATTCAAATCCACTTTAAATCCCAGTTATTAAAATAGAAACTTTTAACCCCAGTTAGTAAAATAGAAATAGAAAATAGAGGTTCTAACCAATTCCTTGATGAAAGCATGTAAGTTAAAAAATAAATTATTAACTCTTTCCATTTTACACTAGTAGCGTGTTTCTCAGTTCATATAAACATATCAGTTTTCTAACTGGATGACAAAAAGCATGGCTACTATTGAGGAACATTAGAAATATTTCTCTACAAATCATATCTTTAATATTTCTTTTGAATTAATTCATCCCATTATCCAGGTGTCTCCCTTTATGCCTAAATTGAATGCTGTTATATATAAAGGCTGATGCTCACAATAAAATAAATACTATAGAAGTTTGGAGTAGTATTGATTTAGTCAAGATTCTCCAGAGAAATAGAACCAGTTGGATGTTTGTGTGTATGTGTATTTTTGCCATGCACGTACGTGTATTTGGATACTTGGAACAGTGTTTATCTAAAGGAAAGTATCTATCTAGCAATCTCTTCCTGTCTATCTACCATCTAATCATCCCCCCTACCATCCAACCAACCATCCATCCATCCATCCATCCATCCATCCATCCATCCATCCATCCATCCATCCATCCATCCATCCATCCATCCATCCATCCATCCGTCCACCCATAAATTTTAAGAAACTGGCTTACATGATTGTGGTTGACATGTCTAAAATCCACAGGATTGATTTACATGAGAAAGAGCTCCTGCTGCTACTATTTATAACTGAAATTATAAATATGGTGGTCTAAAAATACTGTACTATGATCAAGTTAAACATACTACCCAAACCTAAATCCACATACATTAACCTCACATAAAAGTAATAAATTTCGAAATAGAAAAGTAGAAATTTCCATCATGTATATGCAAAATTCTGTTACCAATGCAAGTTCTGAAACAAATATGGGAATAATAGAGTAATATTAAATTATATTTAAAGTAAATTATATAAAACAGAAGCTATAATCTGGAAACATCAGAACAAATACTTCATAGTCAGGTAAAAACTCAAACGAATTTGTCATAATCTTTAATGAAACAACTCGTCATAGTAGAAATATATTTGCTAGAAGTTAAATACTAAAAGGAGAACTTTGAATGACAAAATACACAAAAATGTCTGTTCCAATTATAGTTAAATAATCCAAGTTTTTAAATAGGTTAGAAGGAGAGAGACAAATATGCATGGTCACTTGTATGTGAGATATAGAGACACCAGATAAAGATCAGATAAAGCCAAATAAAAAAAAAATAACCCCTGAGAGCAGACTATAAAAGTGGGGCATTCAGTTGATGGGGGGCACACATGAGGAGGGAGTACAGTGTGGCAGTGCTACAGATGCTTTGGTGGTGGGAGTGCTGTGGAAGCATCACTGGAAAGGAGTAATCTTATGCTTTCAAAATATAAACAGTAATGTAATTGCAATAGAAATGTTGCCTTAATAGAAAAAAAGTCATATAGTATACTTCGACTATTTTCATCTGGACTTCATTTAATTGCTTCTATTGTTAATGAGTATAATATGTATATGTATATGTTTATTTTTTGGTTAAATTCTGGATTCACAATATTCATAGAGGCAAAAAACAAAACAAAACCAAAAACCTACTAGATTTGTATTCCCTGTTAGAATATTCCAACATGTTTATCCAGTGAAACAAGGACATATTTAACTAAAATATTTATTCATAATTTTGAATTATGCAAGGCTTTGCCTCTGAATCATAAACATTATTGTATATTATCATGCTCAATGATCTAGGAAAAAAAATGGAAAGGAATTTTAGCAGAACTGGAAAGTTACACTCTTTAGATAACAAGTTTAAGGAACTTCCAGAAGTGTTTTGTGGAAATTTATTTCTTACTAAGATTCTTGCAGCAAGCCACTGCTACCATGGAGTTGATGACTTCCTCCTAAAGCCAGATTAATAAGCTTCATCTGTATGTCATACAGTACTTTGCTTATTCTTATTTATTATTGTTATTTTCTTTTTTTAATCACTGGTTTAAAACCTGGTATACATTTCAGGTTTATATTTCAAATTTCAGGTTTATATTTCACATGTGTATATGGGATTATGACCACCCCCAAAACTATAATCACCTCCAAACTAGAATTTCTAGTGAATAAAAATTCACCCCCAAACTAGTTTCTATTCACTATCAAACCAACACCTTTTACTGATTTTATCCATTCCCCTTTCCTTCAAAAGTAGTCATTGAATAGTAATCATTTAATTCTGCTTTGAGAACCCAATTATTTGTTTTAGATTTGTTTCTTTGCTTTCTTGATTTATCTTCCATGTATGAGAATAATGCAGTATTTGTAGAATTTATTTCACTTAGCATAATTCCCTCAAGGTCCACATTTGTTATCACTAAATAGAAGACTTCACCTTTTTGACAGGTTTTTTTTTTCAAAGTTCATTAATATTCCATTGTGGGTATCTGTATGTACATAGCACACAGTTATGTTATCTTTATCCATTGATCTTTTGCTTGGCCCTTAGATTGTTTCAATATCTTGGTGATTGTGACTAATGAAGCAATAATCATAGTGGTACATCTATCTTTTCAAATTAGTGATTTTGTATTCTTTAGATATTTGGATCAGATGGTATTCTATTCTTAATTGATTGAGAAATAGCTATATTGGTTTCCAGTGGCTATGACAATCAATTTACATTCAGATCTACAATGTATGAGGGTTCTCTTTCTTTTTGCCAGATCTTTGCCAGCACTTGTGTTTAATCTTTTGTTTTTAGTGACCATTCTAATTGATATGATGTGATATCTTCTTGTGGTTTTGATTTGCATTTATGTGATGATAAATATTTTATCATGTGTTTTTTGGCCATCTCCTATGAGATGAGTATACATAGATTCTTTGCTCATCTTTTAATTCAGTTGGTTGTTTGCTATTATTGACTTGAATGAACTATCTATTTTGAATATTAACCTTTTGTCTAGTATATGTTTTACAACTATCTTTTCCCAGTAAGTAGGTTGCCTTTTATATTGATAATGTTCTTTTACTGAACAGAATCCTTTTGGTTTGATTTTGCTCCATCAGTTTTATTTTTGCTTTTGTTTCTCTTGCCATTGGCAACAAGTCCTCAGACAGCTCAAAGAGTAATATTAAAAGGCTTATTGCTTGTTTGTCATTCTGTGAATTTTATAGTTTCATGTCTTATATTCAAATCTTTAAGTCAATTTTTAAAAATGTGTTGATGGTGTAAGTTATTGAAGCATATGCTTGCAGTTTTCCAAGCACCATTTATTGAAGACTTTCCTTTTTGAATTGTAGACTCTTAGATCCTCTCTCATAAAAGATTTGTGCTTATTATATAGATTAATTTCTGGACTTTCAGTTATTTTTGTTATTCTTATTTTAAATGATGATTTATTTTTTTCTTTATTATTTTTTAATTAAATGTGTCAGTTGTTTACATATCTATATAACTTTGGAGTTAGGTGTTTACTTTTCTATATATGCGCATTTCACTCACCTTCCACCATATGTCCTATGGTAATGCTCTACCCTTCTTCCTCTAACCCTGCCACTCTCACTCCTGTTTTATTGAGTAGCCAGTAACTTTTTAACCAAGTCTAAGATATTTTTGTTATATTTTCCCATTATATGTTTTTGTTATTTTTCACAGATAAGTGAAATCACATATCTCTATTTCATTTTATGATTTATTTTACTTAACTCATCACCTCAAAGTCCATTCACTTTATAACTAAAGATATTATTCATATTTTTAAGTAGCTGTGTAGTATTCTACTGAGTATATATTTCACAATATTTTTATCTAGTTAACTGTTGGTGGACACTTAGTTTGGTTCTATGATTTGAAAATTTTGGACTGTGCTGCTATGAATGTAAGAGTATATAAGTCTTTCTATTTTCATATTCTCTGAGTACATAACTAGCAGAGGTAATGTTGACTCACATGGGATATCCATTTTTATTTTCTTAAGAAAACTTCATACTGTTCTCACAGAGGTAATACAAACTTGCCTTCTCACCAATGGTGAATTAGAGTTCCTTTTTCCCCCAAATCCTTGCCAGTGTTTGTTGTTTTCTTAATATGTGCCAGTTTCATAGGTACAAGTTAATTTCTCATTATGATTTTGATTTGCATTTCCTTTTTTTGTGATGTGCAACAATATTTCATGGTTTGTAGGCCATCTCAATGTAATGTCTTTCTTAACTGAGTGTCCATTTAATTTTTTGACTAGATATTGATTGGATTATCTGTTTGTTTTTGTTATTGTTATTGTTCTTGGACTGTATACATACTTTGTATATTTTGGAAACTCTTTGTGGGATGTGTAATTTACGAATATATTCTTCCAGTCTGTTGACTTCAGTTTTGTTTTTGTGATGGTTTACTTAATGATATTGAAGTTTATTTGTTTGATGTAGTCCCAGTTGTTTATTTCTGTCATTGTAATTCATTCCCTTGTCATTGGAGTTGTGCTCCCTAATATATCTTTTTGACAGATGTCCTAAAGTATTCAATAGTGTCAGATCTTCTATCCAATTCCTGACTGATTTTGAATTAACTTTTTTATGTCAAATTAAGTGTGGATCTAGCTTCTTTTCTTTTTCCTTTCTTTTCTTCTTCTTCTTTTTTTTTTTTTTTTTGTTTAGATGAGGCTGTCTATGTCTCCCAGCACCATTTGCTAGGGAGGCTTTCCTTTCTCTATTGATGATTGTGGTTCTTCTTCTTTTTTTTTTAAATGTTATTTATTGTATTCTTTAGATCACAACCTCATTAAGTGGCTTTTGGATACCCCCTCCCCATGCCTCCTACCTATGTTGCCCCTTCCATTCTCTCAAACCCCACTCTTTGCTGTTTACTAGTCTGTATTAAGTCCCTTAGTCTCTTTCTTTCCTGTGGCAGTGTTCTTTCATTGGGGGAGGGATTGTGTTGCTGGAACGAGGCAAACCTTGCTGATAGGTTTTCATTCTTAAATTTGCATTGGGTGGCCAGTCTGTATTCATTTGTTATTTGTCCATGTTTTCTTGCTGCAGGTCGTTTTCTCCAATCCCATCTCTGCTGTTTTGCTGCTTTACCTTATGGTTCTGGTGTCAGATTTAAGGAGTTTCTCCCCCAGCCAGTGTCAGTGAAGAAGTTTCTCTGTGGATACAGGTGTCTGTGAATGATCATTGTAGATCATCTCCTCTGCCTCAGTTTTCAGCTTTGGTGTGGGTCCGATTACTCCATCTTTGGTCTTCCTCTCTTCTGTAGTGTGGGGAGGGGGCCTTGCTCTTCTAGAAGGCATCTCTGAAATGAGGTCTTGGGTCTTCCTGACCTGGTGAGCTCATAGGTGCGCTTTGTGACATCGTGTTTCTACAGTTGTTTCTCTTGTCTCACATGCACTGGTTCTCTTGGTTGTACATCTGCTATGTCCAGCTCAGACTTGTGGGCTGGATTTTTGAATGGTCCCTCACCCATTCTATGATGGTGTTTGTGTTGCGCATGTTCTTGTTCCTCTTGAAGTTTAGTTGGAGTGAGAGTGAAATGTGAGGGGCTCCCCCCCTCTACCCCCACTCCTGCCCTCGAGTCATTACCTCCCTGCATGGTGGTGGGGCCCAGATGGCTGAGCACGCACCCTCCATGCTACCCTTGGACTAGGAGCAGGGAGCAACATGTATCCGCCTATCCGCACCATGCAGCAGCCATCTGCTGGTGGGAGGGCCACCAAAATCCCCACCTTGTCCCCCTTCTTGGGCTCACCCAGCTTAGGGGACTTACCTGGGATCCTTCACTTCCTTTGCTCCCCACTGGCTCTCTGAAAGCTAGGGACTCGGGCATACAGGCAGCCCTCAGGAGGCTGCCTGCTGGTGGGCAGGACTCAAGTCCTGATTGTGGTTCTTTTGTCAACTATTAACTGTGTGGGTTTATCGCTGGGCTTTTTATTCTATTCTATTGGTCTGTATTTCTCTTTTTGTTCTAGTTGATCTGTGTGCTTCTTCTTAGTCCAAAATCATTGTTTTGATTATGGCAATCTTGCAATACTCTTAGATATTGTTCCTTCCTTCCTGCCCTTCCCTTTAATTTTGAGATTTGATTCTTGAAATCTAGCCTTTAGTGATCCCTTTTAAAAATCTTCTTTGCTAAAGGTCATGCCATGATGGTATTGCCTTGCCCTCTTTCCCTACATTTAGCAAAGTCCGGAATAAATTTGGTTTTAATGACTGGAGAGTACTTAATCCCACTGACACCTATTAAACACACACACACACACACACACACACACACACACACACACCAAAGAATACTTGCTGAAAAATTCTGATGCTTAATTTGAATCTTTAATTGAATGAGAAAGAAAATGGACTGAAAAATTTTAAGTTTCCCACATTTCTGGAAAATGGCTGATTATTCTTCAATTATGTCATCAAGCAGGCACTCATACCTTTGAAAATCTAACTAATTCCAAACTTGATGTTTCTCAAAATCCCATACAAAATTAACAAAGTTCTTTCCTTGGGAAAACTGTTCTATCAACATAGTTCTGCTTTATTCTAGTAAGCAGCAAATTTATCTTGACAGCAACAAGCCTAGAATTATCAAAGGATAATGAAGACACTTCTATGTCTAAAATACAAAGGTAAAGATGGATTGATTGACTTTTATAAGGGAGAATTAAACTAATGAAGCAGAAGAGATTGCCTGTCACTTGGGGATAGTCATTTGGGAAAGTAAGGAGTCCAAAAAAAGGTTGTGACTTTGACATACACAAATCAGGAACAGACTAGAAATATAGACCACTATAAGACAGCAAATAATATCCTGGATTCTCAGATCAAGCAGAGATCAAGAAAGGTCATATTGTCAACAACTTGACAATTACAATGTTGAAATATACCAAATAAAGAAAACTTTCTTTACAAATTGAAAAAAAAAATATGGAGAGTTCTCATAAAAGATTTATAGAACAGAGTTTGACTAGTTCAGGTTTCATGAATTGGTCACCAGTCTAATAATAAGTCTCAGAGTTGACTTGTATTAGAATTTAGACTTATGTGGCTTATGTTTTCACTTATTCCCTATTAAAAATTCTCTCTTATACCTTCAACTGAATAATACAATACAGTAAAGAACAAAAAGTAAACCAGACTGTGTGTATACATAGACAACTGAAAAGAACAAAACAAGCAGCAGAAAAATTAACAGGTCAATGTGTCTTGTGAATTTATAAAAAATGAACTAAATTTTATTATTTACCATATGAATTTATATATTTGTATATATAAATATATACAAATATACAAAAAAGTATACAAATATACAAAAAGTAAAGTAACTTTACTATTTGTACAAAAACTGGGATTAATTATGCAAGACCTTGGTCTAAGAATCTTTTTAATTACAAATTCTAGAATAAGAAATTATAAATCCTAGGTTAACAACAACAACAACGACAATCAGCAATATGAGCACAGTGAAATTAGTTGGAGCTTGGATTGTTATATAGAGTGATTCATCTGGTCCAAAATATAGAGGTTAGGTATAAGTGGCCCAAAGAGAATATCTGATTCTGAGTTTTATTTCTAATCCATGCAAGTCAAGATCTTTAAAAACAATTTGGTATTCTCACAGACTCTGGGACAGTTTTGACAAAAGTGACTGTCAAGTTTCAAAAAAGAAATGATGTCTTAATCTGCTCATATACCAGAAGAATGAAATATTTCTCTTTATATTGAAGGGCTTGATCCTCCACCTAGAGTTTGTAGGAAATGGATTTAATTATTCCATCATTTTGCTATAGTTATTTAAGAGACTTTAATATTCATAGCACATTCTTTTGTGGAAGAATTTTATTTTCTAATTTATGCATTTATTCAAAAACATCAATTGAGTGGCAATTAAGTACATACATACTTTAAGGTATTGGAGATTTAGTAATATTTATCCTTCTGTGGGTTACCATTTATCTATGACTGGGCTATGTATTTAGTTCTAAAAGCAATCCTTCAGTGCAACTTTATTACCTATCAAGCCTAAAAATGAAAGATGTATTTTATTTTTTTAATTCACATAATGACAGAAAACCTAGGCAATCTGAATATTTGAAGAACTATTGATGCTTTAAAAAAGTCATCTGATGCTTTTTGTGTGTTTGTCTTCAAAATGGATTACTGAAGAGTGAAAAAACCCTTTTCAGGTCATTTTAATACCTATATTTACAGGTTAGTCAGTTAATTTGAAAATTAAAAAAAATTATTTCTAAAATATTTTTTCCCCATACTGGCACATACCAGTGACTTAAACCAAGAATTTAGAGTCATTGTTGATTTCTTCATTCTATTTCAATCCATAAATTAGTCTGTTCTACCTGACCGCTATCTATACATACAAAAATATATCCATGATCTGTTTCTGATTTCTACTGCTACAATTATGTCCCAAATCTTTGTTCAGATTAATGTTATAGCCTGCTGCATCCTCTCATCTATCCAACTTCTGTTTTATTTTATTTTTTTTTTAATATCACATTTACAAAGTGCAGATTATTTACTCTTATTCTGGGCCTGGACTGGATATTTTGAAACAATAAAGACTCTGCAGCTTGATCTGAATATAAGGAGAAAAGGAATTAAACTGGAAATCTATATAAGAAGGAGAATTCCATAGTTTATTCATATTTTATTTCATAGGTTCTTTAAAGCAAAATATTTACAAAATTCTACTCTATTGTGTATATATATGTCAACTACCACACACCAGAATACACAACCTGGTTCACTATTCATCATTTCAAAATGGCTTATGATCTGTAAATTTTTCCTGCTACTCTAGTTTATAAGACTTCAAGATTTTTATGCTATTTCAACTCCTTTTGCTGGGTTTCTGGTGACTTCAAATTGTTACCATGTATAAGCGTGCCTTCCAGAGTGTTTTTCCATTAGGGGCAATAGGATCAGCTGTTCCCCATTCACAGCCATTTGAGGCTCATTAGAGTCCAGGTAATTTAAGAGTACAGACACTTGATGATTTATATATGGCCAACTTTTTGCAATAAGAGTTGAAAACAAGGCTATTATAAGGTACCCTTGTGGTTTAGACATTTTGAAAATAGAGAAAATACACAAACCCTGCAACATCTTTAAAAACAAAACATTTGTATTTAAAAAAAAAAAATACATGAAGAAACTGAAAAACAGCCAAATCCCAGCAGAGACAATCATTGCATTGTATGGATACTCAATCTAAAGCGTTTAAATATAACAATTAAAAAGACACTGGGGAAGAAGGTAATGTTCCATTTTGGTACTTTAAACCTGTTGTTTATGTTTCACTGAGTGAGTTCTCAAAAATTCAGCTGTTTTTGCTTATAACTAGAGGTGCAAATACTTGAGATCTGTAACAAGATTATGAATAAAGTACTAAGCTTACTTTTAGGAAACAATATTCTCAAAATTTCAGTGGACTGAAAAGGATAAAATCTTTTTAGCAGTGATTCACATCATGAAACACCATAGTATTTGAATTATATAGTACCACTGAAATAGAAACTTAGAGATTCTATTTTTAAAGGAAAAGAATATAAATGCCTACTTTTATTTCTATGGAATATATTCTCTATATTCTATCAAATATGTCATAGAAATCTGATACTATAATATTTTTATATAGAACACTGAACCCCAAATCAGAAGTTTTTTAAATATACCAATAAATTTATGAAGGAACCAAAATGAAAAGCTAAGCATTCAAACTCTTCAGTAAGTCAATACTTCTATTAAATATGCCAAATGTGATATTAATACCACAAAGTATCTGCTAGGCAGATAGAATCATAGTTGAATATATATATATATATATATATATATGTTAAGCTGATAAGAAACATACTTATTATTTATTAAACATAATAAATAAGTACATCAAGCTCTACTATAAATTTATATTCAGCACTGGTCTTCTTCCACATTCTCTGTCTACCATATGTAGCTATCAAACCAAATGAAAGTAAATATTGACAAAAAAGTAATTAAATGAAATCTTTATGGCGGAGATAATATTAATTCAGCCTGTTAACTTTGTCTGCATAGATTAATACTATATAAACACAGAGAAGGTATTAGCTTAAATATTTTGATAACTTTGACCAGCAAAGAATGAATTTGTACAAAAAGCATTCATGCAAATAATCCCATCCACTGTGATTGAGAGTGGGGATATGGCAGTAAACAGATGGTCAAGGTCTTCACTTACCACTTACAACTCAAATATAGTGATGTAAATTAAAATTCTCAAATATGGTGATGTAAATTAGAAGTAAAACAAATCAATGTAATACAGAGGACTAGAAGCATGAAGGAATATAACAGATTCGTGTAACTAGGAAGTGCTATTTAAGCTAATAACTGAGTCCAAGAGGTTTCAGACATGAAATGACTTGCAAGCAGAGTATTTTTGGTAAAGAGAGCTGTAGGCACAAAGGTTTGACTTGTTGGACAAAAAGGAAATAAGAGTGTTATGGTTAATGCAGAGCACACAATCTTAAATTCACTGATACATGGACCTCTGCCAATTCAATCAAATTTAATCAGTTGTGTATAGACACAACTCACCATGGGGTTTCTTGTCTATGGAACACAAGATGGATTATAGGATGGAAACTTGATTTAGAAAAGTCTTACTTTTCTAGATAACTATAGTTCTTTTTAGTGAAACATTCCTCAGTTATCCTTTACAGGGTTCGTGGTTTGTCTGAATCTT
>PVHY01013817.1:15838-40155 GCA_004024945.1 Uropsilus gracilis
TGAACAAGGTGGGTGGATGAAAAAAAAAAAAAAAAACAAGGAAAAAAACCACAATTCTAAAAATGACTTTGGCATGTACCAGAAAATAAGAGGTATTTTCAGTAGAATGTCCCAGAATCATTTATATCCATTACTCTGCCATGTGTATTTGATAGAATGATACACAAACTAAGCCTAACCCCTCAAGTGTCAGAAAGACACCAGCGCTTTTGGGATATTTACATGATTGTTGGGTAAGGAAGAACAAAGAATAAGCTGAAAATAAATTGCAGTTTGCCATTTGATTATGTAAATATATGGTTGCATGATCCTTGATTCCTCTACATCACATTTTATTCACAAAGCCAAAACCAGATTTTGTATTTTGAAAAGCAGGTGCACAATTATTCCTGCAAAGAAAAAGGGAATCATTTGCAGTGATTTTGGGGGGAGATGATTGAGCAATTAGAGATATATGTGCTAATTTTTTTCACCCTCTGACCATTTTATATTAGTAAATTGCATAGTTTTTCTTTTCTCTTTGATGAAACAGCTGAAGGAAAAAAGAAAGGAAGCTGGACAATTTATGCAGTTGCCAGTGGACATCAACTGGCACCACTGTTCAAGCATTTTTCACGGAGTACATGTCATGCTATGGCATTTAGTAAAACACCCAGAGGATGTTTAACACACCTTATTGTCAATGAATTGCTTAACACTTTCACAAAAAGCCAGAGATTCAGTATTGCTTGCAACATGAATAATTTTAAATTCCATTTTCTAATCATCCATTTCAAGAGAAATTGAGAAGTGAAGGTAGAAGATCTTAAAATAGCCAGTATTTTTGCGTGGAAATTCAACTCACTTCTTTGCTATCTGAGTTTCCTTTAAATATAAAAGACATTTATTTTTTTAACTTATTTTTTATTATTAATTTATTTTTATTCTTTATGAACTGAGATGATTCTAGAAGGCAAAAAGTGATAGGAATACTGCTTACTACTTGACATACTTTAATACTTGTCCTCTGAAATGTTTTCAGGATGGGAAACATAGCTGATATTATACAGGCAGGTTTTATTTCCAAAATTAAAGCTTATAAATAAAATTAGATTGAATACATACATCTAAAACTTTTATAATACAAATATGTACTCATTGTGGTTTATACATTTATAAAGACACACTGCTCTATATTTTTACAATTATATTTAAAGATCAGATCATGAATCTCTAATGGTAGAAAACTATTTTAAACAATTAAAAATCTTTCAAACGATAGTTAAATTTGAAACTAGGCCACTGAAGTTATTTAGAAAATATTCAAATATAGATTATGTTGTACATATATTTTAAGAGCACTATTGGTAAACCACTAGATGAGAAACACTTTGTACAACTGAATAACTCTCAAGTACTAAAAACCTATTACAACTTCCTTGATAACAAGATGGAAAAATATATATGGATATTATTGAATCTAGATTACATTAAACCAAGCATAAATATCTGAATAAAGAGGAAGCTCAATCAATGCATATACCAGTATCTTCCAACCTTGACTTGTCTGTTCATCAGATCCACAAATGCTTGAGTGAGGAACAAATGATAAATTTATATTTGTTCATTAAAATAAATTGAAAGAAATAGCTAACACAAAAGACGACTTGGAATTTAAAATAATAGAATAAGATAATGAGCCAATTTGCATACATGAATATGAGTATGAAAAACAGTCTGAAATTTATAAAAAGTGCTTTTTATCAAAACTGTGCAAACACAAACACAGGATAGGCTGGAATCATTGTTCCAGCATTTACTCATTGTATGCACTGCAGTTGCTTAACATCCTTCTTTCATTTATTTATAAAATGGATATAAGAAAACTGTACTGGTGTTTTATGAATATTGTTAGGATTAAATGAATTTAAAAGATTATAGGCACAGTCATAGCTCAATGAACGAAAATGTATTTTTGTGTTTATTATTAAAAGGAGGATTATTTTACTAAAAGATAAATAAGTCAACAGTATTTTGAAACTGTCAAAATAATCTGACCTGGAGTTTCATTAAAAGTAACTAAATATGAAGAATGAGATGTCTAGGGGGATGAAGGCACCTGCCAACTCAGGTCCTGGCCATGCTTGTCCTTGTTGGAACATTTGCCTTCTTGGAGTCTCTTGCTTTTTTTGTTTCTATATGAGCATCTTTCTTATGTATCTTTCTCTCTCTACACTCCTCTCTATTTCTCTTTCTATGCCACTACTGTTGTGTCATGTTTCACATTAGTGGAAGCACAAAGGGGACAGCAGTCTCACAGGTCAAGACTGGAAGTAGACGCCAGCAGGGCAGCCCCACAGACTTAGATTACTCCCTTCAGAGAGAAGACATGCTTTGGAGCAAAGCAAACTATTTTTAAGATCATCAAAGTCACACAGTTTAAACCAGGCTTGTGAAGTTTAAACTGCAAGCAAGAAAAATGAATGGCTAGTTTACAAGAAGATGATATTTGGAATAAAAACCTAAAACTGTCTGGAATTAAAAAGTTTTCACCAAAAGGATATCCTTGTGCATTCTTGGTAGGAATGTAAATTGGTGCAATCACCATGGAAATATCATAGAGTTTCCTCAAAAATTAAAAATAGAAATAGCATGTGATACAGGAATTCCAATACTTGGAACAGATCTGAAGGAAATGAAGCCAATATCTTGAAGAGATATTTGTACCAGCAAGCTCGTTGATACATTACTCACAATTACTAAATATGGAAACAAACCAAATGTCCATTAGCGGATAATGTATAAAGAAAACATATCATCCAAATATGTGTGTGAGGTGTATGTGTACACCATATAAGTCTTTTAAAAAGTTAATTTTAGAATATATGACAAAATGAGTGGAAATTTAGGTTATTGTGCTAAATTAAATAAGCTGAGCAGAAGAAGACGAATACTGGGATTTTGCTTATATGAGGGGTCTTTAAAAATCTGTACTAATAGGAACAGAGGATAAATTAGTGTGTTGTCATGGGCTCAGTGGGGTAAAGTATGGAGATTTAAGTCAAATGTTTCACTTTGAGCTATAAGATGATTGCATTAATGGGACCTATTCTGCAGTAAGATGACTATAGTTAACAATACTGTATGATATATATAAAAACTGTCAATAGAATAAATTTTAAATGTTCTCACATACATACTAGTAATCATGCACGATGATGAATTTGTCAATTAAAACAAATATGGTAATCATTGTATTATATATAATATAATATTTTATAATAATTGTGTATACATAATACACAATATAATATATATTATAGATATATATCCAATCACTATTTTGTACAATTCAAGCTTAGACCATACGTCATTTCTATCTCAATATAGCTGAATAAATAATAGTCTCCTTATGAAGCAGTGAATGTCCTCTCATCCAAAAGTGTATTTTATTTTATTATTTATTTATTTCATCCAAAATCTTAGAAGGAGACTAGTGAGCCTATGATTATATGACAACAATTGAATATCTTGGAAAA
Source organism: Uropsilus gracilis (assembly GCA_004024945.1). Lineage (NCBI taxonomy): Eukaryota > Metazoa > Chordata > Mammalia > Eulipotyphla > Talpidae > Uropsilus > Uropsilus gracilis. The sequence continues at coordinate 19,357 of PVHY01013817.1, forward strand.
GGCTTGTCAGTTGAACCATATTCATAGACAAAATAGCTAATTTTATACACAATATTCTGAGTTACAAAAGAGACTGTCCAATAAAACAAAGAGTAATAAACAGCATTTTTGACTCCCAAATAGCACATGATATAGTTTACTCTTTAGAATCATTGATGTCTTTTGTCAACGGGGAAATATATAAAAGTATTATAATTTACTGTAAATTTATTTCTTAACTGGATAAAGCAACATATATAAGAATTAAACTGGCATTCCAGTTGTATGAAAATCAGACAACTGATGAGAAAATATGAACAATAAATTTATTAATTTATGCACTTCCTTTTGTTTTTATTTCCTTATATTCAGGAAAGCCTTGGTTATTTATGTGATGATTGAAACATAGTCTGTGAAAAATAGTCAAGCCACAAAGTCATCATTATTTATTGGCCACATATATATGAGAAACAATGCATGCAACTAAAGAAAAATATGCCTATTTTCATAACCAAGGATATTGCTTTGTTAATTTGACAAAAGAAAGAAAGAAAAGGAATATGGGGATTTAGTATTATCTCTAAATTCAATGCAACTGCCAATGCATTTAAGGATAAATATAAATATAAAAAGAAAAGGAACATAAACACTCAGTAACCCAAATATAATTATGTCTGAAACAGATTCTGAATGAAATGCTTTTCATATATTTGCATATAGACACAATCACCTTGAAACTTTACTGCATACTTGTTAATGAGGATATAAAGTTTATTCATTTTATATAATGCCTTGGGAAGCAGAATTTTTTTAACAACATGACATTAATCATAGAATCTTCTGGTTGGCTTAAAACGACATTTCACCCCACTTGCCATTTAGTGGACTCAGAAGGCAAACATTCCAAGATAGTGAGATGATTGAGAGCCATGACACAGCTCTCAGACACTCCAATGGCCTATCGTTTTTCTTCTGGAATAGCAAGTTTTTTAAGAGGATTTTTAAGAATCAACTTTGAAGCATTTTCTGTGTAACAGGGAATAGACTAAGTATAGCAAGCGAGTCACAGATACATGCATATAAAATTCAGAGATGGATTTTGAAGATGTAATTAATAGGTAAGAGAGTGACAGAAACTGAGACAAAGAAGTAGGGACTAGAAAAGACAGAGAGATCACTACATGGTTTAAATAGACAAGAAAAGAAGTCAGTTACCTAGTAATAGCGCTACATTTAACTGTGCCCACTGTAAAGGTTATGAAGAATATCTTGAGTAGTTCCCAGGAGTTAGATATTTTTATTCTGTTCGTACAGTCCATGGTTTCACTTTGTTCAGTACAAACAACTGAACTTTTTGAAGATAATTAATGAAGAAACCTTTAATGCCTTAGAACTTTATATTATTGCCACAAGCTTGATCCTGCCCCCTCCACACATGGTGATACTGGAATACATCTTTTATTTCTTTGATCTCAAAGGTCACTTCAGCAAATTCAAACATCAAAGCAAAGGAGAAACTGGTGGATCTTTTTCTCACTGTAGCAATTATTTCATAAGTTCCATTTTACCTTTTTCCTCCCACAATAAAGTTGAACAGTGCACAATTACTAAATGATCTGCCATAACACAGGATATCAGTTTTTGCTACATTGTAAGGTTTTAGATTATAAGAGTCAGCAAGTGATAAAAACATAGTGGAAGTCAGGAGACAGAGAGATGGCCCTCTTTGCCAATCAGACAATGTTATTTGGGGCAAAAAATTTCCCTTTTCTATATGTTTGTTCTATTCTCTGAAACTAAAAATACTAGTTCACAGCTTGCTAACATTCTTTGTTTTTATAAATAAAAAGGAATACAAATACAAAGGAATAATTTTATATTATTCTGAAAGTAACCATATAACATGCTAGTGAAAGGTTTTTGAATTATAGCAATTTTATTCAACTATTTCTTGATTAAGACTTTATATATGTGTATGCTCAATGTACTTAATATTAAGTTTAAATTAACATTAACTTAATATTATACCAAAATACATATTTTGTAATCATAAATAATTGTCTCCTGGTGATTTTTTACCACTGTTAAACTTACTTCACTTTTATTAGAATGGTTATGGTTTAATTAGTCTACTAAAGTGGAGAGTATTATAATATATTGACAACAGTACACACATTCCATGCAAGTACTAACCAGTACTAATTACTTAGCTTCTGATATCAGATGAGATGGAGTGTGTTCAGGGTGGTAGAGTCATAGACAGCATACACCTTACAAATCATTGTGTCTTACTATCAAAATAATTCACTAGTCAAACCAAGGGTGGGGGTGGGGTTAGGGGGAGAGATATCCTTTTAATCAGACAATGGTGAAATATATAATTAGTTTTGATATAGCAAAAAGAGCAGATCTGATAAATTATGAAAACTCCTTAGCAATTAAAAGATTTAGTACAGATATTATTTACCTTTAAGAAGGAAGACTGAGTTTTGAATTATTAATGAAGGTGTAGAGAAAAGCAAATGACCTCTTCAATTAAGTGTCATTCTCCCAGTCAAAAATGATCATATTATGGGAAGTATAATAGTTCCATCTTTACAAAATCTGTGAGAAAATTCTGGTATCACAATTTTGAGAATGATATCCTAGTTTTCAAATTATAAAAACCAAAGTTTAGCTGATTAAGTTGTTGATATGCAATAAAATTTCTGAATAAATAAAACAGATTAAATGCACATAATACATTGTATTATCACATTAGTTCTAATGAGTTAATATTTAATCACTGGCTGAATGAAAACATTGTTATTTGGGAGAAATAGGATAATTAATATAGCAGATGAGAGACTCAAATGTAGACATAAAATCAAAATCAAAAGATTCCAAGCACATGAAATTGTGGTTTAGATTTGTGCTTCTCTAATAAGCAGTGATAAGAAACATTATCATGTATCTGTGAATCAGCTATATGTCTTATTTGTAAAAGTCATTATTAAAATCACCTGTCAATATTTATTTTTTATTAAGTTGTATTAGTTCTTTGTATACTTACACTTACAGTGTATGAAAATAGTATATTTTGCTATTCTCTTCAAGTTGATGAGGCTTCTAGAAGAATAAGAATTCAAAATACTCTGTGAGAGAAAATATTTTATTTTTAACAGAAGACCAAAAGCACTATTTTAAAGGTGAAGATAACATAACTGTATTAAAACTAAAATTCTTTTTCTCTAACAATTTCAAGAAAATTGAAAGGTAAGTCATAAAATGGAAATGATGTTTGGGGTCTGTGTAAACAATAAAGTAGCTGTAAATGCGGAACATAAACACCATGCAGTAGTTTTCATATGTCCCGCAGTCGAATAAAAAGCTTATTCTCCCATGACCCTGCATTCATGGTCAGTTAACTACACCTGGATAAACTAAGATTCTTGCCCTGATCCCAGGTAAGAAATAGTATCCTGGGATAAGGACAATATCTGAGGAAGCTGAAGAAGCCCCCCACACCCCCTGCCAAAAAGAAAAGGAAAGAAAAGAAGAAAGCAAATCTTGCATAAGAACACAGGGAATCAGATAAAAGTGTTGACTACTATATTTTTCTGATTATTCATTGTAATACATTTCTGCTGTTTTCTAAGTCAAAGGCTAATAATAAAATTCAACACCTAATGTAACTGCAGAATATGCAAATCTATAGTCTAAAGGCAATAAATAAAACATGTTTAATGGAAACACCAAAAAAGGAAAAGAAAAGCTTGTTCTCATTAATCATCAGAGAAGCAAATTAAAACTATAATGATTTATCACTACAAATCCACCAAAATTAAAAAGATGACAATGTAAATGCAAAAAAGATGAGAAAAGGATAGTCTTACAAAGTTTGTCATGATCAAATTTGAAAATTCATCTTCTGTGACTCAGCAATTCCATTCCTATGTATAGATTCAACCAAAATGTATTCTCATGCACCAAGAGACAGATATAATAATGTTCATAGCAGAGTTACAATTAACAAGCAAATGCTACACTCATGCTAAATGTTCACGTACCATTAAATGAATTATTTAATTGCATTATGTTCATTCAGTAGGCCACTGTAAAAGCAATGAGAATGCAAAGATTACAGTTATATGTAAAAGCATGGTTGGATCTCACAAACATGATGTTGAAAAAAGAACGCCGACATGAAAAGCACACTCAGAAAAATTTATTTTTACTGCAAAATTGATTTGTTAATTTCCATAAAATACTTTATTTTGCTAGAACACTATACGTTAAAAAAGTAATAAAGTCAGGTCTTTTAAATTTGGAACTATTATATATACTATATAACTATTATATTTTTTATTAATTATTGTTGTGTTGTTTACAACAAAACACACACATATATTTTAACATTATTGTATTCCTCGGGGTTCGCCCTCCACTGTTTCACCTGTGAATCATCATCTCGATCTTTTGTGTTCACCTCTTTCCTATTTGTTCTGTCCCCCTTCCCCTCCCTGGCTGCTTGTTCCAGTATGGTTGTTAGCTTATTTTGATTTTTCCTTGGCCTTTGGTTTGTTTTCTTATTATCCCACTTATAAGTGATACCATCTGGTTTCTGTCTTTTTCTTTCTGTTGACATGATTCCTTCTAGGTCCATCCATGTTCTCACAAATATTTGTCTTTTCCAATTGCTGAATAATATTCCATTGTGTAACTATACCATAGCTTTCTGATCCATTCATCTGTTTTGGGGCATTTGGGTTGCTCCATATCCTAGTTATTGTAAATAATGCTGCAATAAATATCCAAGTACAGGTGTCTTTTTGAATTAGTGTTTTGGTATCCTTTGGGTAGATTCGCAATAGTGGAATTGATGAATCAAATGGTAGGTCTATTTTCCCGTAGTTTAAGGGTCCTCCACACAGCTTTCCTTAGTGGCTGGACAACTTTGTAATCCTACCAATAATATAAAAATGTTCCTTTCTCTCCACATCCATGCTAGCACTTGTTGCCCTTTTTTTGAATATGGGCCATTCTACTGGTATAAGATGGTATCTCATGGTGGCTTTGATTTGCATTTTCCTCATTTCCCTATTAGTGATGTTTAAGCTTTTATCATATGCTTATTGATCATTAGTATTTCCTCTTTGGAAAAGTATCTTTTTAGTTTTTCTTCCCATTTTTTGATTGGACTTTTTGATTTGTTTTTGTTAAGTTGTGTGAGTTCTTTGTGGATCTTTGTTATCAGATTGTTACCATTTGTACGGAGCAAATTTTTTTTCCCATTTGGTTGGGTTTCTTTTTGTTTTGCTTATTGTCTCTTTCACTGTACAGAGCTTCTTAATTTGATGTAGTCCTAGCTGTTTTTGTTTTCATCATTTTTTTAGCATCTGTAGATGTGTCCTAAAAGAGGTTTCTGAAGTGTAGGTCTTTGAGTGTCTATCCCAAATTTTCTCTAATGTCTTTTATGATTTTGAGTCTTGCATCCAAGTCTTTTATCCATTGTGAGTTGGTTTTGTACATGGTATAAGGAAATAGCCTAGGCTCTTTTTTTTTTTTTTTTTTTTTTGTATGTAGTGGGCAAGTTTCCCCAGCACTATTACTGAAGAGGCTATCCTTGTTTCAAAGTTTTCTGCCCCTTTGTAAAAAATTAGTTGATTATACATATGTGGCTTTATTTCTCGGCTTTCATTCTATTCCATTGGTTTGTATGTCTGTTTTTGTTCCAGTACCATGCTGTATTAATTATTATGGCTTTGTAGTATAATTTTAAGTCCGGGGAGGGTAAAGAAAACCAAAATCTGGTTCTTTGAATAAATAAATAAAATTGATAAATCCCTAGTAAGGCTCACAAATAAAAGATAGGAGAAAACTCATACAGCATTATAAATAAAAGAGGTAAAATTACAACTGACACAGCAGAAGGTTAAAGGATAATTAGAGACAACTATGAGCATCTATATTCAAATAAATACAACAACCTAGATGAGATAGACACATTCCTAGAATTATGCAGCCACCCAAAGTTGAGCAAAGAAGAATTAGAGGACTTAAATAGGTCAATCACAAGCAGCAAAATAGAACCATCAAACTCTCTCCAAAAAGCAAGAGCCCAGGAGCATACATTTCCAAATGAATTCTACCAAACATTCAAAGATGAAATAATACCTGTATTATTAAAACACTTCCAAAAAATTAAGAAGAAAATCTGCCAAATACATTCTATAAAGCAAACATTACACTAATACCAAAGCTAAACAAAGATAGCACAAAGAAAACTATAGGTCAATATATTTAATGAAGACAGATGCAAAAATTCTAAATAGAGTTCTTTTATTTTATTTATTTATTTGTTTGTTTATTTTTGATACTAGGTCTCACTACCCGTGGTACCACAGACTCAAGCAATCCCCAACTTCAGCTTCCCAGGTAGCTGGGATTACAGGTGCACACCACCACGTCCAGCTAGTTTTGGGGACTAAGTCTCACTGTGTTGCCCCACTCGGGACTTGAATCACAATCCCTAGCCCCAGCAGCTTCATAGGCTGAAGTTTACAGGCACACACCACCATTCCCGACTGAATACATTTCTTGAAAATCAAATTCCACAGAGGATAAAAAGGGTTATTCACCACAACCAAGTGGGATTTATCCCAAGGGCACAGAGATGATTTAACATCAATCAAACAACATAATCCATTGCATCAACAAAGAGAAAACCAAAATCCATCTGATTAGTTCCACAGATGCAGAAGTCATTTGATAAAGTTTAACATCCGTTCACGATGAAACCCCTTGAAAAAAATGAGAATAAAAGGGACATATCTCAACATAATAAAAGCCACTTATGACAAACTCACAGCAAACCATCCTTAATGGGGAAAAACTGAAATCGTTTTAATTAAGGTTTGAATCAGGTAAGGATGCCCACTCTCACTACTATTTTTCAGCAAAAGTGATTTTTAAAAACAATAACATTCCTACCCAATAACAGTCAAACCACTCATGTACCAAAAATTTTTATAATTGCTTAATATTGGAGATGATGTCACCATGCTGGCAATAGAGGAGGTTTCTTGCTTCATTCTCAAGCAGAACAAATCCATAATTTAGCAGAGAGACACCTCACTAAAAGAATCCAGAGGCTGAGGGTAACACTGAAGCACCCTTTGTATCTCAGTGACCAACACATATGGCACCTATGAGGACATGCAGGAGATTCACACTTCATTTGTACTGGTGACTCTACAATTATACCCCATGGGCTGAGAAGAGCTGTGCATTTTCTTGGAGGATAAAGATACTCCAACCTATCATTTTACCTGGATCAGAGATATGAGAGTAAGAAAGTGGGGAGAAGAGGACTCTTTATTCTGTGAGATAGTTACATGACATGACATAGAGATATGGAAAGATTCAAAACAAATGCAATACAGGTGGAGGTTGGTCTGTAGATCTTGCTTGGAACCTTAAGTGAGGATCCTTAAGTTGCTTTCAATTCCCACCAAACATAAATGGCCTACTTTTAGCAAGACTCATGTCAAATTGCATAACCAGAATTCCTCTTAATTTCTGATGTTTCTCTTTGCAATTTTACAGTATTGAGCCCTTTGCCTATTAATCCTCACTTATATTTGTATGTGGAACTGAGCTCAATTCAATACTGTTGTTCTCTTTTCCCCTACTGTAACATTCCTGTATAAAATTTTCCCTCTCTGTTTTAAAAATATTTAAAGCAGTTTAATGTGCATCAATCTATTCATTCCTGAACAACCAAAATACAATCTCGAGTGACAGAATCAAAGTAAGCTGTTCTGTTTCCAGAGATTACACAGAGGTTTGTCTCACAAGCATTATTTTATTCATTCTAGTAAACTTTCAAGGAAGGAGCTATTATCATCTAAGAGAAAAATGGTGCCTGAAAAAGTTAAATCATATTCCCAAAGCCACAGATTTAGGAGAAGTCCATTTTCTTTGTCAATACATTACATTGTCTCCTTTTACTAAGACAAATAGACACCTTTCAGTTTTTACTTTATAGAAATTAACTAAAATAAATTAGCATCCATGATTAGTCTAAGTAATATGGTGAACAAAACATGCTTAACTGAGTCATATATTCCAAAATATAAAGTAATTCCTTACTCTATATAAGAACTGAGAAGGAATATGAACATGTTTGTTGCTGGGTTCCCATGGCAACATATGACTAATGATTACTTGTTTGTGACACTGAACTCTTGGATTCTAAGCATGACAAATTTCGGTAAATAAGAAAACAATTTGAAAGAAAATTGCAGGATATATTACCAGGGGAGGAAACCAAGGATCATTGTCTATGAGAAACGGGTGCAAATCCATTGGAATAGCTAAGAATCTTGTGTCCTTAGCATCTTTATCACAAAAAGCAAACATAACACTGCAAGAAACAAAGTGTGATGGTTCTTAGAGGGAAGAAATGAAGGCTAGCCAGAAAGTGAAGAAAGAGAAAAGGACTAGTGAAAAGACAAAAATGAATGGGAGAAATACATTTAAAGAGATGAAAAACTTTTAAAACAGAATTTTCATTCCTTGATACTTTGAATAGGAAAAGGAAGAAGAGAGAGGCACTGAGGAAGATAGGGAAGGGGGAGAAGAAAGAACCTTCACCCCAGGAAAAGAAAGCAGGCAGAAAATGGCACAATGATAGAAACTTCTGTTCTAAATTTTGCCAGTTTGTAGAATCACATTCTCAATGACTCTCAGCATTTAATAACCATTCTTCTCTAAGTTTCTCAGTTTGAATTGAAAAATGCCATCCCACATTCAGCATGATGCTACAATAAAATAACTTCTTATAGCAACTTGCCTTGTAATTTGGGTGAATTACAACCGGTTCAACCAGTAAAATAATGTGATGGCTTTTGGTGACCTAAAGGCTTAAAAACAACATTCACTAGCTTCCCTGCCCTGAAAATAAATGGTTTTTCACAAAATTTATTATTTCAGAAGGGCCTAACTACCACTATCTGAATCACTACAGTGCAAAGTACTTTTGGTAGTACACGTCAAAACACTTGGTGTGACTTTTAAAGAGAAAATGAGCTTTATGCAACATTTAATCATCTTCCTTTTGAGCTCCTTTTACCGCATTAATGATTTTTTAATGTGGTATGTCAGCCAAAAGGATATGTCCAAGAAATTTCCTCCCACCATTGACATTTTCCTTGTTCTCAAACTTCATCTTAAGTTATTTATGAGTCTACATTCCCAAAGGAAAACAATACATTTGTATATTGCTTAAAAGTTAGGTACACAAAATGTTAAGTTTAATGAGATTTGTTTGTGTTGAAAGCACAGAAAATACTAAGCTATAATCTATTTAATTGTTGATTTGTATAATATTTCCATGTTTAAACTTATATTTAGGTGATCATTGATTCTAAATTTACCATTTCATTTTAAGATTTAAAGTACTGTTCCAAAATAACACCAAAAATAATCTATTAAACTGATGTATTGGCCCTTGTCAAATTCAAATTTGCTCTTGAAAAGACAGTACTAGAATGAAAACATGATCCATGGATGGGAAGAAAATGTTAGTAAACTATATATCGTATAAAGTATATTTAAATAATTTAAAGAACTCAGTGATAAGAATAAAAGCTCCATTCAAAATGTGCAAAAGATTATAAAGAGAGTGTACCAAGAAGATATACAGATGACAAATAAACACAGGCAAATTAGCCAACATTATTACCAATTAAGGAAATACAAACTGAAACCATAAGCAGCAGCCTGAGGAAACCATAAATAGCAGCCCAAACAAAGGCAGTCCTTTTGGAAGTAGAGAGATACATTACTCTGTGCAACCCAACACTTATCTTTGGTTTATGCTTATAGGCAAGTCTTTCTACTGTGAGTGACAGTTAATGTCAGAGGATCAGGAGGCGGTACAGTAAGATAACTTAGAGGAGAAAATTGCTCTGTAGTTCAATCTTTATAGAGCAAAAATAAGCATGTTATGTAGGAAATGTCCAGAAAAGATGCAGACCTCATTAAGTTTTATAATAAACCTAACATTTTTATTGTAATAAAACTTTTAGAATGGGAAAACATAAATTACTCAATATGTATTTTTTAAATCTATTTTCCCCACACTGTTCCTGTCATTATAAAGATACAAAAGATGTTATCAGAATACCCATTGTGTAATTAGGAATGAAAGGTCTAATATAAAAATTAAAATGTGGTCTGATGTTAGTGAAAATCATTTCTGAAAACTTGAGCATACAGAAAAGCAACAACAACAACAACAACAAAAAGCCCTGTTACATCTATACTAGTAGAAAAAGCCAGAAAGAAAAAGAGAAATACTGGGTGGTCACTTACAAACAAACAAAAATTTTTAAAAGCAACTGTCAGCAGAACTGACCTGTAGAGCAAGGGTGGGGGTAGGGGTGTGGGATTGGCACAAAAGATTAAAATGATCATTCATGGGTGACAACGTGGTTGGAGAACCCCGGGTAGACAACAATGTAAAACAAACCTGTTAAATTATCAGAAATTCTTTTTCATATTCTGGAAATTAGATAAAGACTTGTAACAACTGAGGTTTTTTTTTTTTTTTTATTCCTTTTTTATAGAAAAGAATTTCTATATTCTGAGGAAGCCAAGTTAATGTTTAAATTTCTGAGCAGGCTCAAGAAAGACCTAAATACACAATATCTAAATACACAATATACCTAAATACATAGGCTACACAATATCACTTCAGGTGACCTTCAGGCTCTCCTTTAGCAGTAAAGAAGACTATACTAATGCAAGGTTGTAACTGCAAGGTTTAGCACTTAAGGAAAGACACAAAGTAGACAACAAAGATTGGCAAGACTGATGGTATAACAGTTTCAAAGACAAACAAGAATACATCTTCTGTAAAGCATCTTTGAAAGAAAATTAAGGGAGCTTCTTTAAAATGAAAATAAATCTCATTTAAAAGAAACAAGATAGCAAAACAAAACATTGGTAGAAGGATAGTAAGAAATAAAATCTTGTGGAAGAAGCTGAGGTTTAACTCACTTTCAACTTAGGGTATAAGTAGGAAAATCCTATATGTATACAAAAGCATAATCTCAGAACAAAAATACTAGAAGAAACAAAGAAAATGCAAATGCAAATGTAGTTTGAAACTACACAAAAGGCAGCTATCAAAATATAGGGGAAGAGACCAAAAAAGTACAAAAAAGAGACAAATTGCAAAGATACTTTACAAAAAAAATAATACAATTATAATAAAGATGTCAATAATTTCCTCAAATGTCAAAGCTCCAAACTCACCAATCTTAGGGCATAGAAGGGCTAATTACATTAGAATACAAAATCCAACTGTCTATTCATTTCAGGAGATTCCTTTGACTTCCAATGATACAGGTAGTTTCAAAATAAAAGATTGGAAAATAATGCTACAAACAAATCATATAACATGAAAGACAGAGTCATGTTTCATCAGATAAAATAGGCATTGTACTAAAAAAAGGTGACAAATGACAGGGATTTATAGTATATAATAATGAAGGACCAATCCTTCAAGGAGATAAAGCACTCATTTATATATATATGAGAATAAAATATATAAAGCAAAAATTAACAGACTTAAAAAAAAGACATTGACAGTAACAAAATATAGTAGGGGATATAAGCACTTGATGAGGAATTAAATAAGATGGGCTTAGTAGATATGTAAAGGAATCTGACCCCCTACCCAAAAGCTGAGTGCACATAGAATGTCCTTTAAAAGGACCATGTGCTGATTCAAAATAGGTGTCATTCATGAAGACTGAAATCATATCAAGTATCTTCTCTGCTCACAATAGTGTCAAACTAAAAATCAACCACTATATATATATACATATACATATATATACATATATATGTATATATGTATATGTATATATGTATATATGTATATATATATATATATATATATATAACTTGTCCTTAAGTGTTTTAAAGGTCTCCAAAACCAGTATTCATGGGAATGTACTTCATCTCCAAATTTATATAGAAAAGAATTGTTGGCTACTAAGCTCTGAGAAAGCTATCTGCACTGCAACAGAAACATCCTAGATCCACAAGAGAAAATCTTTTCTTGCAATGTTCCTCCATTGACTTCTACTGATTGTACTTAAAAGCATATCAATTGACCAAGAAAGAATATTTGTGGGAATCTAGACAATGTTAGAGCAGACAATGAAGCATGGACTAGAGCTTGAGAGGAAATGAATTGATAGGTAGTACTATAAATAATTAAACAACTAATAGATTGACTGTATTTGAGTTATGTGAATCCTTGGACAATAGTTTTTAAAGGGGTGTTTGTGCAGACAGGCAGTATCATGACTGATTTGTCTAGACTGCATACAGTAGAAAATGAGAAGCATTTTTTTAGTTTTGGGAAAGCATATTAGTATTGCTGTTAATTTACTATGCTGTTGTATAAAGTTCCCTCTGAAGTTTTTGTGTTAAATATGTTTTGTACTCATTGGTGATATTGTTAGACATACTGGCTCCATCCAAATTGCTTGAAATGTCCATTACCCAGTTGACCATTGTTTATAATATAGTTATTATATCCTAATTCATTTGTAAAAATTTTTTTCTAGTGTTTATGGATTGCCAACTTTATGTATAATGCCCCATTAGTATGTCTACAGTGAAAAACTAATTGGAATACACTAATTTTTGAGTTCCATTTATGCCACATATTCAGTGTTTGAAGTTGTTCAAATTAGTCATGTAATCATTCTCACTTTTGTCATGTGTATGTAAAATAGTTATAAGAGCTGCATGCATATAACACAAAGACAAGAATAAAATTTAAAAGTGCTTTGTAAATTGTAAAGTGTTTTACGTATGGGATTTATTATGCTTATCATTATATCATGAGTGAATATTTTATTAAGTGGCAACGTTTTATTTCTACGTAAGTTAGGAGAAAAATTCCTAAGACATTGGCTGCTGAGGAGATAGAGAATAAGATGGCAGGAAAGAGAGGAAAAGAAGAAATTCAAATAATTAACAAGCGGTTGATTGCATTCCTGTATACTATTTTGAATTTCAATTTAAATAGTCAATTCATGAAGTTAGAAAGAAATCAGTATAGTATGAACGTTTTAATAAGATTCATATATGATCATTTTCCCTGAGAAAGTAGTTATATAGTTTACATTACACTTGTTTCTTCATATTAAGGTGAATGTTATTTTACTATATTGCTTTAGAAAAATAGAAAACATATATATGTTTTATATATATAAATAAAAAAACAAAACTTTTATATATATAAAAACTTATATATATAAAACTTTTATATATATATACAAATATATAAAACAAAACTGAAAACTGGAAGACTATGTACTATGTATATCAGAATTAAAAAGATATATTAAACAAGACAGTGTTGTACTGGCATAGAGACATGTATTGATCAATGGAGTCAAATTAATAGTGCACAAATGTCCTAATATATCTATAGTTAATTAATTTTTGATAAATGAATTGTGACAAATTTTTGACAAAATGCACAGTAATTCACTTTAATGCTAAATGAGATAAAGCATAAGGAGAAAGATACATACTGGATGGTGTCTTTAATATATTCAATGTAATGTAACTAATTAATAAAAACAAACTGTTAACCTTTGATGGCCGACTACAGAACTGAAGCACCAAAGAAGGGGAGTGTGGGGGAAGGGAAAGAACAAAGAAGGAATGAAGCCAAAGTTTCTATGTTGATAGAACTGGATGACTTGATGGTGAGAAGTCTACAGGAATAATACCTAATGGGTACCCCAATATTACCTCATTTAAAAATGATTATTAAAAAACAAATAAAATGATCTTTGATTTAATAAAAGAACTAAACCCAATGTTCCCCATTATATTTAATCTTACAAAAAAAATAAGGTAACAAATACAAAAACTGTAGATATTACAGAGAAGTCTCCTTTAATATTAGCACCAGAGAGAAATGCTGCCATTAATTTGGTCTTTAACATTTTAGGTCCTCTGAAATTTATTTTCTCTCCCTCCCTCTCTCCCTCACATAAACACACACATACACAAACAGACACACAGTATGAGGTTGTTGGTATTGATATTGTTCTGTATATTAAATGAACAACAGGTCTTGCAAATAAAATTCAGCACAATAAATCTGTGCCATTCTTTTCTATATAATACACCATAAATGGCAACATTAAAGTTTATTACAGGATTCTTCTAATCACAATGATCAGGAATTCTTTTCACAGATAAATATTTATTACATATATTGCTTCAATAATTGCTCTTGCATGCTCCAATTTTCTTATGAATCAGGAAATTGTTCCTCTAGTAACAATAAAGTAAAACAGAATTTTCATTTGTGTCTGCAATGTTGGCATGATAAAATATATTAGGGACATTCCTTCTTGGGTTTTTTTTGTTTTGTTTTATTTTTTTTTTAGATTTCAGCAAGGTAGGCATTAGTTCTTTAAAAGTTTGATAAAATTCATTTGCAAAGTCATCTTGTCTTGGGATTTAAATTTTTTATACATTTTTTTCATTAGTGTTTCATTTCAGTGCTTGTGACCTGCTTGTTCAGTTCATTTATATTTTCACAGGTTGGTCTTGATAGACTATGCAGGTCTAGCAATTTCTTCATTCCTTAATGATTATCAAATTGTTAGTATCTTGCTACTCATGGTAAACTTTTATGACCTTTCACTTGTGATTCTGCTTATTAATGTTTCCCTTCTTCTAGCTAAAGGTTTATCTTAACTCTTTTAAAGTATTCTAAGTACGATGAGTAAAATTTTTAAAAGTTATTTATTCACTTCCCCTGATTAAAAATGAAGCTGAGTGCTTTGCATGTGTTTATTTTGTAAGTTCATTATCTGTAATATCTGGCAATTTTTCTATGGGTAATTTTATTTTTTTAAAGAATTGTGGGAATTTTTATGTTTTCAATTATTATTTAAGAGAGCTCTCGCTGTGATAAACATAGCAAAACTAGAATTTCACAGCTGGAAAAAGTTGAGTCATACAGTTCTAGTAATCTTCCTGCTTTCATATTTGAGGAAATCAAGACAAAGTGATCAAAGATGAGTTCCCACATCTCCATGAGATCAGTAATAGTGTCTGTTATTGAAACTGGATTTCTAAATATATAACATACTAGGTTATGTAGGTAATTTTGCAGAATTAGATCTAAGCATATTCCTAGAACACTTTTCATAACCTAATAGTGAAACAAGGGGAAAATGTCCCTCACAAATTTTGAAGTTGTTAAATTACCTGATTTGGAAGGCAGTATTTTAAAATATTTCCTGAAATTAAAATAAACTGCAAAAGAAGCAAAGGTAAAATGATTTAGAGTGTCTATTTCCAAAAAGGTTCAAAGCATGTTATCAAGTCCGAATTTGATGTCTTATCCATTTAAAGGATCAATTTTATTCTATTATTTTAAAAGCAGGGCAGAGTAATTTAAAAGAGACTAGGGTCATCTAAATTTTCTCATACTCCACAGAGGCAAGAATAACCTTTAGCCTAACAGGATAAAGCATGGAATTAAAAGAAGTTTATATAAAGGATATATATTCTTTCTAGAATTTAATCTCTTTTGAAAGTTTCCAACTGACACTGGAATTTCTTTCTAGCACCGTTGTTGCTATATACTTTAAACTAACTTTGAGGAAACGGTAGAAGGATAGTTCACATTACTGTTCAGTGCCCTAAGTGGCACATTGTTTTTGTCTCTTTTATTGAAGCCAAAAGGTTGTTCTAAATTTAATGTAATTTTGAAGTTAAACGGCGGACAAGTCAATGAATGCACTCAATGGCTAATTCTAAAATTACCATATAGTTTTCATAGAGTAAATAAAAAACATAGATTTCCTTCAATAATTCATATCAGTATTTTTACCAAAGATCTTTTGATATTTCAGGACCATTACAATTTTTCAATGATGACAGTAGTAACAAAATAAATTCAGTTCTCATTTATGAGGTCTTTCGATATGCCTTAACACCGTGATCTCCTTGGTGGTTCAGCGATTAGGATTCAATACACATGGCATTGTGTGACACTGAAAACTGAGACAGTGGTTTGTATACTGTCATAAGTAATGTTTGTAGATAAAGATCTGAGCTTAGAAATGTAAAGGAATCTCTTGAAGGTCATAAAGCAAAGTTAATCAAGAGGAAAGGGTACTCTACTGATCCTCTCAATTCTGTCAGTTCAATTCAATATCAAATATTTTATATCTGAAATAATAAAATATCTGTTAATTCCTACCTCACAAATTTCTTCTACTTTTCCTTAATCTTCATTAACACACAAAAATCTGCAAATGAGATGAATGCATAGTTACCAAGATAAATTATTTATAGTTAGCAATTTAAAGTCCTTCCATGAAGATATTCTATAGAAAATAAATGTCTGAATTTTTGGTAAATGTGAAATTTTTCAAAGTATTGAAAACAAGACATTTAGCATGTCAGAAAGGCTATAGTGTATCCTGAAAGGATACTGGTACACAACAGTAAAGCTAATTCTGAAAATACAATTTCTGAATGATGGTTTCCTTGGTTAGGATTGTTTTCAGTTCTAAATTGCAAGAAAACATAACAGATTATGATATACACACATAGGGATTTTTTTTTCATATAAAACATTATTGAGTGGAGATTATTACTGAGTTGATTAATATCCCTCTGCATTAATCTTTACTTTTCCTTGATGGCTTACAAAATGAAGGGGAAGTCTTATCTTGCTGTCCATATTTAAGTGGGAAAGGAGGGAAGAGCTGGCCCTGTTCCCTTCACAAGGCAAACAAAGCTTTTCCATAACCTATCCTTTTCCATAACCTATCCTACTTAGCCAAGGGACTGAACAGTAAGAAAGCTATTCTCCAAACTTATTTATTTACACCAAGAATTATCATGACCTGGAGTTGAATCAAAGCCAGTTGTGGAAAAAGGAGGGGGATGAGTGTTAAACCCCTTATTCCAAAAAGTATATTGACTATATTGTAGGAAAGAAGTGTTGTGATCTGTAATGCTTATGGTTAAAAAATAAATAAATTAAAATTTTAAAAAAAAGTTCTATTTAATCTTGTCCAAGTTTAATCTTGGAAACTTAATCCATCTAAGTGAACTATAGCTTTTACCAAAAACAAAGAAATTGATAACAGAATATAGTCTGAGCCAGACAGGGAAATGCATTTTCCATTTCTGACATCTACTATATGCTTCCATTATACCAAAAATTTAGCTATTATAACAAGAGTTAAAATTGACTAAAGACACAAACACAGTATAAGATTATTTGGTGTTTGCTTAAAAGTCAAATGTGAGCATCCCCAGGGCTTGAATATTTCTTTCCCTGAAGAAAGAAATAAAGGATATCCTCCTCCAATAAAGGAACATGCTCCCTACATCATCTGTTTTTATCATGTAGTAGACCCTTAAAATCTATTGAGAGCTGGTCAAAGTGAAAACAGAGGGGAGATAAAATACTAATACTAATTTATTAAAAATTGATACAAATGAAATTTGCTCACAATGCATTGATGAGAATTAATTATATGCCTGTACCTTGATGCAGGAGAATATGAGACAAGCAAACTCTATTAGAGAGCTACTTGCCATGGCAAATATATATTTGGGAAAAATGGGAAACATTTTCATGGCAACAAAAATATTTCTGAATTTTTCTATAAAATTCAGAAATTTACTATTATTATTATTACTATTACTATTTTCCAGGGACTAGTACAGCTTGAGTTCAATGAGTTCTTGCTAAGTGCTTACTGAAAATAGTATAGTAGCCTTTTCATGAACTTTGAAGTCACATTGCCTGCATTTAAGTTCTCACTTCACCTAATACTGATTATGTGATGCTGAGTAACTTATAAAACTCTAGATTTCTTCTATAGAATGGGGATACAAAGATAAACTATAAATACTATGTACTATTTACATTGAAATTTGTTTCATCTGTGGAAACACACATCATCATTACTTAATGAACATTAACAAAATATAATAAAGGGAAATATGTTAAATAGTACTTGCCTGAATCTGCTTATAGTGGGTTAATAATATGGAACATTCTCAGACATGTGGAATCATAGTTAGAGTGTTGAGGAGTGGTGCCTGCTAGAATAAGGGCATCAGGAAATAATAGGTGGAGAGGGTGATTGGTGATAGAGTGCTATATAAAGATCATGCATGGGAACTGGCTAAAAATATGAGGCCAACATTATTTTGAAGAGGAGAGGAGACTGGAAATATAGCTTGAAGGAGAGATCTTGCTGTATATGAATTGACTTATATCTAAATGTAATAAAATGTCAAAGGAATTTTCCCAAGAGACTTTTCATTAAATTCATGAAGGGAAAAGAGGAGAGAATATAGAAAGTGATGCTGTTGCTGCTCATGATGGTGCTGTTAAATTTGTCTTTAGCACACAAAGAATTTAAGATAGCCTATTACTGAGAAATAGAGACAGTTATAAAGAAGCATTGAGGACTGAGAATGTGACATTGAAAATGAATGCTAAATTAAAATCTTAATGCTGATAATTACTATAATTTAAGTAACCTCATTATTTGTAATGAATAGTGAACAAAATAGATCACATAAACTATGTATACATATCTACTTTTAAAACAAATATTTTACAGAATTCTGCTATCACATTCATAAGGAAATTAAGCTCAATATTTTGTCTTATTTTCAATAGTCATCTATTTTACACCAAAATGGGATAAGAATTAATTATATTATTAAAATAGACAAAGGGGCTAGAGTAGGAGAAATATGGCCTTGAATCTTGAGTTCACTAAGTTACTTATAATTTGGGTGTGTTACTTAACCAAAGAATCTCTTACTAAAATTATATTGAAATAATTATTAGAATCTCTTACTAAAATTATATTGAAAAAATGAAAATTTATTAGCTAATTTAATATGTTCAAAGAAGGGATGAAAATAAAATGCAGGGCCACAATCAAGGACCTAGATTTCCTGATTTTTCTACTCTATTATCAACTCAGAGTGGTTTTTTGTCTCCAGATTTGTCCCTTCCTAGTCATAAAATGTGTGAACAGTTGCAATCATTCAACCTCACACAGTAATGTAAAAAGCTGTAAGAGGCTGTCTTGTAGGATTAAATGACTTTTAGAACCTCTCCAGACTTCATTTAAAGTGTTCTGGCTAAATTACAACCTTAGTCTACCAATCACTAGCAAAAGTAATGAGATTATTATGATTGCTGTATCGTCCTAGTGTCCCCTGGGGCACATGATCACTGGCTACCAGGATATCACTGGAATACCACTCATAAAAATAAAAGATGGAAGTGTTTTTGGGAATCAACATTTGGAGAGTGTTATAACTTCTTTAATCTATACCATTTTGAGTTTAAAAAAGAGCATAAGCAATATAGCTACATTGAATGATACTATAGTTGTGAAATATCTGAAACGTCCCATAGTTTTAACTATTTTACATTTATGGGAAAGGAAAAAAGTAAATTCCTCTATTGCAGGCTTCTCCCTCAAATTCAGACCTATAAGTATCTTATTCAAAATGCCTAAGGGAAGACCAGTCTCCAAATTTTCCTTCACCCTAGAGAACAACATAACTTTAAAACATTTATCTAAATATGAGGGGTGGAAAAGGAGAAACACATAACAGTCTTACTATGTTCAAATTCAGTATATAAATGTTTTGGTTTACATCTGAATCATGGTTCAGAAAGCAACTTAGAAATATATGCAAAATAAATGTCCAATGTAATGTCATTAGCTAGAATGCAAGCCATATTGTGGAATATAGCACAAGTTCCTTCCACAATTTTTTGAGCAATATCATATAGTTCAAGCAATTCATCTTTCTAAAAAATTGGAAAATAATAGTTCATTTCAGTCCTTTAAATTGTGCATTGGAGAGGTGCTTTGTTCCCCTCAGTTAGAAACACTACTAGTCCTCTCAACTGGCAGCAACAATATATTTCAGGGTCTTTTTTGTTTGTTTGTTTGTTTGTTTTTGGTGAAAACAGAAACTGCTTAAGAATTCTTATGGGCTATTGAAAATTTTACACACATTTTTGGATTATCTGTTCTTATGGTAGGTGGATTTTCAAATGATTGAGGTTCTAAGTGTTTAACTTACCTTATCAGTGTAAGTTAAGGTAAGTTAAAGAGGTAAATCCATAAAGAGATATTATGGACAAACCTATAAACTGGAAACTGTTTCAGGTTGCCTGACACCTGTGTGTGTGTGTGTGTGTGTGCATGCGTTTGTGTGCATTTAGATCTAAGAAAATCCATTTCTATGGCTATATAAAATATGGTACTTGAAGAGAATCACAAAGACCTACCTGTGTTTAAATATAGAATTTAGTCTCTAAGTCCTGCAAATTTGAGTATTTTGTGGTTTGAGGAAAGCTCCATGACTATCTGCCAAGTTATCATTTTGAAAAATCCATGTTGTTCTGGAAAACTTGCTAATGACTATGAATTCCACCTTATTTCATGATAGGAAAAAAGACTGAAACACAATCAGAGACTTAAAAGATACAGATCAGGCAGCGCCCAGGGTTCGCGCGGGCCTCTGTGCCCGCGCACCCCGCGGCCAAGCCACCATGGTGCGCAGCGGTCCCTCGGGCTTCCCCAAGGTCAGGCGGGGTGGGGCCGAGGCTCGGGCCGGGGTGAGGCTGGACCGGGCTGGTGAGCACCGCACATCTGAGCCCTTTCGCTTTGACATCACAGGGCTGGTTGTGCAGCGGCGCGGGAGGGGGGG